>MCJB01018638.1:153271-187516 GCA_002018475.1 Nicotiana obtusifolia | reverse complement strand
ATAAATAAATAAAAATATATATATATATATATATATATATATATATATATATATATATATATATATATATATATATATATATATATATATATATATATATAATGTATGTATGCATATATATTTTCTATGTGATGTTCGGTATCTGCTTTAAATATTGATATAGTATTATCGAACTAAAAGTACTTTAAATATTGCTATGTAATTAATTTTTTATTTATAAAAAAATTTATATTAATTCAGTGTAACTTAAGTGGAATCTGGAGAAGTTAACGAGGCTGTTTCCTATAAACCAGGAGTAATCCGTGCATTATATTTTTAATTTATGTAGAAATGTAAACAAAGACATATAAACTCAATGAGCACAATGAAAATTCTATAACTAAATTGGAAAAACTTTCCTGGACAATTGGAAGTGGCAAAATTAGCTACTCTGAGACAATTAAAACTTTTCTATTTGCAAAAAATTAAAAATTTAAAGTCAAAAATGTGCTCTATAATCTGCATTAAATAACTGCAAAAAATACTAGGATTAAGGATATTTCAAGGCATATTCCAGCATTAAATCAAAGATTATGCTCTAATTCGATAAAGGAAAGTTCATAGTAGTTGAGCTTGAAAAAACCTCTTATATTTGGATTTTTGTACGAAAGTAGAATTGGAATAACAACAAAGTTGTCTTTGTGTGATTTATAGGTCACGGGTTCGAGCCGTGAAAACAATCACTAATGCTTCTATTATGATAGACTGTCTACACCATACCTTTTGGGGTGCGGCTCTTTTATGCTGAATTGTTCTTACTAGTTTATAACTCTTTATAAAAAATAAACTAAATCATAGAAAGTTCACATCCATGGAACATTTAAACAAAAACGACTGAAAATGTGAAATTTTTTTTATAAAAAGAATAAATCAGTTTTCACTGGGCTTGGCTATAAAAAGGAAGCTAAAATTGTTAACATCTAGTCAACCTTATGGTGCTACACTGTAAATCACCAACAACAGCAAAAACAAGCTTCATAGTTTTAAAATTGTTGAGTTGTCCTACATCGGTGAGATTTGAGGTCTTTGGTCTCCTTATATGGTCTTTGAGCAATCCTCATCTCATAAGCTAGTTTTTGGGATTGAGTTAGGCCCAAGGTCTATTTATCATAGTATCAGAGTCAGGCTTATCCTAATTATTGTTACCGATGTTGGACCCCATTTATATTGTCCACGCTCCAGAGTACAGGTCTGGACGTGAGAGGGTGTGTTGAGTTGTCCTATGTCGGTGGGATTTGAGGTCTTTGGTCTCCTTATGTGTTGAGTTGTCCCACATCGGTGGGATTTAAGGGCTTTGGTCTCCTTATATGGTCTTGAGCAATCCTCATCTCATAAACTAGCTTTTGGGATTGAGTTATGCCCAAGGTCCATTTATCATAGTATCGGTGTGTTGAGTTGTCCCACATGTCTTTGGTCTTCTTATTTTGAGCAATCCTCATCTCATAAGCTAGCTTTTCGGATTGAGTTAGACCCAAGGTCCATTTATCAAAATTAATAAATAAAGATAATTAGGAGCAAATAACAATAGGCACTAACCATTAATTAACAAAAATTTTTGCTAAAAATAGGAAATTTTAGACCATAGCTTTAGGCAGCAGCAAGTAAAGACCTTTAATTTGCTTATAAGCAACTTGCCATAGTTGGCAATAGCCCAAAACTAAAGAATTACTCAATCCATTATTTTATTAATTTATTTCTGATTTATATATATATATATTTTAAATCTCTCTCAAATTAGGACGATCTATAGTGTTTTCCCATTTTTCCTCCAGCGTAACTCGAACCCAGGATGGAGATGCTTTTACCAACTGAGCAAGTCTCACTTGTCAATTTTTATATCTTAATATAGGTGAAAAAGCATGATAATTGAAGCTTTGGCTTAAACAAATTATTTAATTAGGGGTCTGGCTTAGCTTAGGTAGCTATTAGTAAATTGTGAAAATTTTATAGGAGATGATGATGAAAGGCATGACGTATAAACCATGTAATGTTTAATTCATTGGCAAGGAAAAAACAAAGAGAAAGGAAAACATTGGTTTTTTATTGCTAATTTAACTTTAAGATTAACTTTTGTACAATTAAGAATAAACTTTTCTTCCACCATCATATTAAAGAAAACTATAGCAAGCAATAGTAATTTGGTATCATATTGATAACCATCCTAAGTCAACCCCTCTTGCAACCATACAGTGAAAAAATAATAATAACTTAAGCGCGACGATACCTAGAATTGTTATAATGAATTAGAGCGTAAAGCTTTAACATGTTCCAAAAAAAAAAGCATACATGTCTCTCCCTCACGGATATTCTCCAAACGGGAGAAGGCGGCATGCCGCCTAAATCATTCTATTTATGGACTTAAACAAGCGTCCCGAAATGAGTTTGCAAAATTTTCTTCTTCTTTACTGGATATTAAAGAAAACTATAACAGGCAATAGTAATTTGGTATCATATTGACAACCGTCTACGTCAACCCCTCTTGCAACCGGACAGTGAAAAAAGAATAGTAACTTAAGCACGACGATATCTAGAGTTGTTATAGTGAATTAGAGCGTAAAGCTTTAACATGTTCCAAAAAAAGAAGCATACATGTCTTTCCCTCACGGATATTCTCCACAGGGGAAGAACTCAGTTTGCCGCCTGAATCAGTACCTTTATGGACTTAAACAAGCGTCCCGAAATGGGTTTGCAAAATTTTCTTCTGCTTTTTTGGTTATTAAAGAAAACTATAACAGGCAATAGTAATTTGGTATCATATTGATAACCATCCTACGTGAACCCCTACTCCAATCAAACAGTGAAAAAAGAATGATAATTTAGGCGCGACGACACTTAGAATTGTTACAGTGAGCGTAAAGTCTTAACATGTTCTAAAAAAGGAAATATACATGTCTCTCCCTAACGGATATTCTCCACAGGGGGAGAACTCAGTTTACCGCCTGAATCATTCCCTTTATGGACTTAAACAGGCGTCCCGAAATGAGTTTGCAAAATTTTCTTCTGCTTTAATGGATATTAAAGAAAACTATAACAGACAATAGTAATTTGATATCATATTGATAACCATCCTACGTGACTCCAATCAAACAGTGAAAAAAGAATGATAATTTAGGCACGACGACACTTAGAATTGTTACAGTGAGCGTAAAGCCTTAACATGTTCTAAAAAAGGAAATATACATGTCTCTCCCTAACGGATATTCTCCACAGGGGGAGAACTCAGTTTACCGCCTGAATCATTCCCTTTATGGACTTAAACAGGCGTCCCGAAATGAGTTTGCAAAATTTTCTTCTGCTTTAATGGATATTAAAGAAAACTATAACAGACAATAGTAATTTGATATCATATTGATAACCATCCTACGTGACTCCTATCAAACAGTGAAAAAAGAATGATAATTTAGGCGCGACGACACTTAGAATTGTTACAGTGAGTGTAAAGCCTTAAAATGTTCCAAAAAAGGAAGTATACGTGTCTCTCCCTCAGGGATATTCTCCACAGGGAAGAACTCAGTTTGCCGCTTGAATCAGTCCCTTTATGGACTTAAACAAGCATCCCGAAGTTTGCAAAATTTTCTTCTACTTTACTGGATATTAAAGAAAACTATAACAGGCAATAGTAATTTGGTATCATATTGATTCTACTATAACATTTTAACATGTATTAATAGTGGAAAAATTGTTTAATTCTGTCAATTTTTGCAAATTAAGTCTTTTATTTTTTAGCAACAAATAATGTCGTATAATATTTTCTTAAATAGAATTTGAATAGAAGAAAATAAAGCTACAAAGATTTTATGTATTTTATTTGCTAATCTCTTGTATTATGTTTTACTGATTTACTGTAAAAGGGGCTATATAACTAAAAAATATTTATAAAAATGAACCACAAAACGAATTGTTCTGTTAACTGTTCGTCAGTTTTATCCTGTAATGCTACTAGAGTTTCTTGCAGCTTGAGTATTCAATACTTGTCTTGTAGAATGCCATAAACTTATTTTGGATTGGCTATATTTGCAAGTAAAAGCATAAGTCTCTTCTTTAGAATCAAGCCACAAACAGTGGCTGATCTAGAATTTTAAGGTCGTGGATGCTCATTCAATAGTCATATAAAAAAATTGATTCATGCAAGAATTGATCCCTAACCACTTCATATTTGTGCACTATCTTCTCACCTCTTAACCAAAACCCCAGAAGACTTTTTGTTTAATGGGTGCTTGCTAGTTCTTTATACCAGTAGTCCATGTATTTTCTATATAATTATACACAGTTTGCGTCGGAGTTAATGGGTGCTTCAGCACCCAACATGATTAACTTAGATCCGCCCCTGACCACAAAGAACAGCTACCAGCTATATATCCTTGTTATTTTCTTAAGCCCACAAATCCATTTCTCTTTCTCATTACGTGGATTGAGTTGGGTAAAAAAAGGAAGAATTAACTCAAACAGTCGCACACCCTGCCATTTAATTTAAAAATAGCTAGTGAAGCTACAATATATACATAATTATATATATATATAATATATATATATATATATATATATAATCAATGTATAATTTATGTATATGAAAAGAAATAATAAATAATTCATATGGCAGGCTATTTGTGTAAAGATCGCTTGCAAAAAAATTTATAAAAGGAGATATGTTTGTAAGTAAAGAAGTATATAACACAGTAACTCTTTAGATTTCTTGATCTTGCTTTTGGGAGTAGTAATAATGTGGACTAGTCAAGGGCGGATATACGTTGACCGTGCCGGATGCTGAAGCACCCATTAACTCCGACGCAAACTATGTATAATTATGTAGAAAATACAGGGAATACTGATATAAAGAACTAGCAAGCACCTATTAAATAGAAAGTCTTCTGGGTGTTTGGTTAAGAGGTAAGAATAGAGTGCACAAATATGAAGTGGTTAGGGATCGATTCTTGCATGAACCAATTTTTTTATATGGCCATTCCGTGGACTGAGTTGGGTATAATCTATATATATGACTAGGAAAAGTAAATAATTAATATAACAGGCTATTTGTGTAAAGATCCCTTGCAAAAGAATTTATAAAAAGAGATATGTTTGTAAGGAAAGAAGTATATAAAACAGTAACTCTTTAGATTTCTTGATCTAACTATTGGGAGTAGTAATAGCGGACTAGTCACTTTTTAGTTATGTAATTGAAAAATATTTACTGTTATGGAGTTTCAAATTCCACAAATAAAAGTCTATTTCATATGTGAAACTTGAAACTATATGACAGTGATTATTTTTTTAATAACAAGTGCTGAAAGTGGCTATTTGTGAATTATATATATCCCTTAATTTTTGGGGGGCAAGTGCACAGACAACCATTTTCAGGGATGCTATTTAGAGATTAGCCAGTATTTATTTTGTCCTAAAATTTTAAATTAAAAATCTTAACTTTCAAGACAGTTCAGACCACTTTTGTTCCAAAAAATTAAACGGAAAACTGAAATTCAAGATTCACTGGCTAATTCCTAAATAGCAGCCCTTTGGAGTGGCTACCTGATGGCATCTCTACTAATTTTGGGATGAGATTTGGGCCGAAGCCCACACAGCTATCAGGTTGTGATTGTTTTGATGGTTGCAATGGCTTCCGCTCACCAGCAACCTCGAGTCCATGAACGATCATTGACTAACAAGTAACAACAATAAATGCAGTCAGACCTTTTTATAACGATATTATTATATAATATTTATTCATTATAAAAATTAAATTTTTTTCGGAATTAATTTTATGTTATATTATAATATATGTCTTCTATAACAATATTTTTTTATAATAACCAAAAAATATCGGAACAAACAAGGGACAGTCGAATATTTGAATCGAATAATAGCAGAATTTATGTTCAAACCAACTAGTGCTAGCAGATAGGTCTCGTTATACTGATCCTTCGTTCAGTTCATTTTAATTTCTAATGTATCCTCGAAGACTTTCTTTATGATAATGGCTTTTATTTTCGACAGATGATATTAAGTTCTGAACTCATAATCTCAAATTTAACGCGCTTGTGCAATAGACTCTAGTGACCAGTGAAGATCTAAACCTAAACGCGTCACTAGAATTTAAGATTTATTAATTTATATACCCATTATCTTTTTTGTGCTTTGTCAATGTGGGACTCTGTCTAAAACTTGCGATGTTACAAAAACTCAACCAGAGTAATAAAAAATGTAACATCAAATCCTCACATTTTCTTTACAATGTAAGGCTTATTATTATACTTTTTATACCTTATTACACAAGTGAAGATATCTAGTCCTAAAAATATGTCAAAGTACTACAAAAGTAGCAAGAAGATCATACAATACCTTTTCTTAGAAAATAGAAAGCCAACTCAGAGGCAGAAGTACAAAAACTGACATTTATAGAGATCCAAAAAAATTAAAGGAGTAAATAACAAAGTAAAATTTCTTAAACCACGTTCCTATCTGATCTAATCGAAGTCAATTGACTCACATAAAATATAGAGTTCGTATTTTTTTGCAAATGAGATGTCCTCAAGATAACTCTTGCTGTTGTACAAACAAAAATTATAGTGGATCGATAAGTACTCTTTCATATTTAATCAGAGGTGCGTATTGAGCGAGAAAAATGAAAAAAAAAAAAAAAACTTGCCATAGTAAGAAAACAACAAGTGACGATAACGCAAAACAAAAGGAGGGAAAATAATGACGAATCTTGTAACAGTTACAGACTTCAACCAAACAAGAAGTGAAACTTTAAAAGGGGTGCATGGTTTTATTGGCATAATAACTAAAAATTGTTACGCGGTTAATAATCATACATGGATGATTATACAACGAGTAATGATCACGTTCAACTATGCCTCTATTCAGGACGAGCACAAAATCGATGTATAGAATTTACGTTCGCTAATAAAAATTAGTGTTGTATTAAATCGTCTTCATAGAGATTAATTTAGATAATGTTCTAATAAATCTTCAGTATAACACTATCCAGGAAATAAATTAATTTATATTATTATCAACTAATAATAAAAAATTATCGATTGTGAGAAGATAATAAAAATTTAATGACTAAGTAGCAGCGATTGAATATCAAGGTGAGAAGTAAGGTTGTGACAAGATATATGATCAACTATTATTCTGGGTAACTCCGTGCTATGTTCACTCTTAACTTCTATTGACTCTTACAGGTTCAACAATTGACTAGTCTATCTTACGAATCCAAATTCTTCTTCCGAATAACCGACAATTCCTTTACCAACCTAATGACATGTTCTAAGAACGTATGCGAATATACAGTGAATGAAAAATCTTTCAAAGAACGTCTCTTGACTATTATTCTAAATTGGGTCAATTGATAACTCTCTAACCTCTTTCAATTACCTAAGAGAGGCGTAAAATTAACCCAAACAAGATAACACAATGCGAATTGCAGCAACACTTCTCTTTCGATTAAAGTAAAATCACAATTGGCTTTGCAATTCAATCAATACTCATTCAACGAATTCGTGCAATTAATATAAAGTAAAGCCCCAAAACACTAGCCAATCATAATGTCTGTTAACAATCCTAAGGAAGATTACTCCATAGTGGAGAAGTATTTCATCACAAGAGTATTAGAAGAACAAGAAGATATTACAATTCCCAAAATCAAACAAACTTCCGTATTGAATGAATTGGATGAAGTATGTTGAGTCTCCGTTGTTTCTTTGCCTTCTTCTCTGCTAAAAGTTCTCTAAAATCCTAGATACCATATTTTTAGACGATCTAGGATTCATATAGGTCAAAAAAAGCCGCCTCCAAAATTACAAAAATAGGCCTGGGTAATGTTTCCGGAAGTGGATGTGTGTGGCCATGCACCTGGAGGTGTGACCGCGCATATGGCCGCACACCTCTGGTAGTGCACTGCGTTACTTACGCGTTGGAGGGGGTCTCATGAGCGGTCGTGCATCTGGTTTAGCCTCCTGCTCAACTCTTTGTTTCTCCCATTATATGCACTATTTGTCCGTTGATCCCTAAACACGATCCCGACTTATTCCTTAGGCTTTTACTCAGACTTCAAACCTCCAAAATAGCTCGAATTAGATCCACTTCATAACTTGCAATCGCTTCTACAAGGTACAAAATACGCACTCAGTGCAAAACAATACCATTTAAAGCTCAAATACTAGTAAAGTGCAGTGAATTAGAGTGAAATTAGTGGCCAAAACACGCAGTTATAGCCTACCATCAACACCCTACATTTGAACTATTGCGCATCCTCGAGCAATCAAACTACACTTCACATAAAATACGACCTTTTTCAACAACTCTCATGATTCATCACACAATTTTTTTTTAAAACAGACTAAGTACAATATCATAACATTTTAACCTTAAGATTTGACTCAAAAGCACCACACATTATTTATAACCCGCTCACTTACTATAACACAGAGGTCAAGCATTACCTTTTCTTGCGTGAATCAAGTGCCCTCACACAACAACAGGGAGTAGTTCCACACACAATAGACATTAAGAACAATTAGGAATTCTAGATAGAAAGGATTCACTCACTCTCAGAAACAACATCCATATGCCACAAAAGTTGAACCATAGGCTTGCCCATAGTGTATTAGTCCATTTGTTGAGTTCATTCAGTCAAGGATCATATAAGACTTTAACTGTTTGTACTGTAGGTTGTGGGACGGGTATGATACATTTAGATATCAGAGTGACTACACCTCCCTAAGCACTTTTAATACAAACATTTCTACCATTCAAAACCCCATACTTATATCAAACCATAACTCCACCTTCACATCATTGTACATCAACTCCCATTTCTTTAAGCACAAATACATTAAGAGATACTACTATCAAGAAATATTTGTCACAATCATATAATTTTTTTTCTTTTTGAATTCAAGTGGCTATTGTTTTTTTTAAAAATATTGCACCTCTCTCCTATTTCATTAGTTCCACTCAAAATCCAAACCAACACTCCCAACTTTAACTTTTATAAAAGTTTATAAAACATTGTGCTCACATGAGGCAAAAGTTTCCAATAAATGGTCAATTCAAATAATTGGGTAAGGCTTATAATGTGGTTGCCAAAAAACAAGATTACAGACTCAAAAGGGGTTAACTAAGATACATAGAAATCAGGTGGGTAATAGCATATAACTGGCTTAACAAAAAAAATGCCTATATCACTTCTAAAACTGAGTAAAATAACCTTTTCGCTTGGCAAACACACGGGGCAAGCAAATGCCATGCAGTGAATAATACAAAACCTCACACACACATGGCACATAACTCACTTCGAATTTGACTATCAAGACACTCTAGTCAAAGCAGTTAAGCAGAGTTAAGATCATATAATTTAAGGTACTTATACAAGAGTTAAAAACTAAGCCTAAGCATCACAACTAAAGTACTCACTATTCTCAAGGCATAATAGAGTCGAGAGATATTGCCTTCATTCAAATCATAGCCCAAGGTTTTCTACTCCTAACAAAAATAAAAACTTACTGCACCCAGTTCAATCAAAACCCTTGGAAGAGAACCGCGACACAAAGAAAAGTCAAGGGGAAATTACTACACGACCTACAAAAAAATCTTGTTATCTTTTTCTTTCGACTTTAGTCCCTCAAGAAACCGTAGACTGATATCCATCGTCGGAAAAAGTCGAAACTTAAATTTTTTTTTAAATTATTTTCTATCTCTAACTACTACAACTAACCAAAATAAAACTACAACTACCCAAAAAGAAAACTTATATACATCATACGAATATCCCCCACCCCACAATTTAAATGGTGGCATATCCCCATAACACACAAAGAAAAATACAAAGGTGAAGAAAACTTTCTTTATCAAGTCATTTTGTGTCGGAGACGGTGCCAGGGTCCAAATGACAAGCTCGGCCAAGTGCACACAGCCATGCCATGATTTTCTTCTCAGATTTGGCATTCTGTGTAGCAAGGGAGTTCACTCAAGCTCCCAAATCACTGATTGAAGAACGCATCCCCCCCATCTCTTGTTCTAAAGTGCTCATTCTTGTGTCCCATCCGCCGCCTGAAGGTTTCCCAACACCCTGCTCATGTGGTGGAGACGCAGCGACATCCTCACCGTGCACCTCATTGACCTCGTTGGGTGCATCGGATTCCTCATTATTGACGAGTGTCGGGCGTGTACAATTTAAACCCGTACTCTGTCAAATTATAGTATAGAAAGATGTCGAACCACAGAAATTGGTTTATCTATTCTACAGACCTTTCTTGTTTTAAATACAATTTGAGAAAACCAGGACGTGTTGAGTTGTGAATTAACTAACTAAAAATGCATGAATAGAGCAATAGAAAATATTTTATTTTTCACAAATATAATAAAAAGGTGTTGGGATCATAACTTCACTTAATATTTCTATTATATAATAGATAAAATTATCCTTCAATTTTTATTTCTCATAAATGTATAAATGCCTCTCACGATTACATTTATATATTATTATTTAAGTTTGAACAATTAATTGCAATCCTCTCAGTTATACAAATTAATCGTCAAAATAGTAATATTAAAGAGCCAAAATTATATGCTTAAACTAAAACTTGCTCTTTTTAGTATGTTCCTTTCGGTTACCCTACTTGTTATAACTGATTACTACAATATTCGTCTCTTTCAATTACAAATAAGTATAGAATCAATTTTTACATATAAGAGTTAGATGTCACTAAATAAAAGTTAACATCTATCAATACCAAAATTGACTATATTACTCTTCCGCCTCTTTAGATTACAGAATTAGTAAAAAGTTAATATGTAGTGCAAAATAAATAGATGTTAACAGATTAAATAAGACCTAACTATAAAGCACAAAAAATTTAAATGGAAAACACTTCAGCTCAAACATGTGAAATTAAGGGATAATATCTACTACTATTATATGGAAATATTAAGATCCGTCATACTCCCGACACAAAAAAAGTTACACCATAATGGAGTTAGTACTGACAAAAAATATGCTCGCACATTAAATAAGAAAAAAGAAAGAAAAATTCAAGAGAATAATTCTCCCTATTTAATTAAAAATAGGTGCTAGATTAATTTTTAACATTATAATTTATTCGGAACTAGAAATGAAGATACTATAATAGCTAAAAGAAGAAAAGAAAGTATCGAAAGAAGCAAGGAAAAGAAGAAGCTCTCCTCTCAATTTTCTCTCTTGTGAGAAGCTCAAGTGAGCACAATTTATAGATGGAAAAGTACTGATTTCTCACATATATTTTCTCAAGTTGGGAACTTGCATGTACTTGTAGTTGTAAAGTTTGCTAAAATGTGTTAGAATATATGCACAACTCTAGGGGGGGGGGAGGTGAATAGCGTTATAAGGAACAATTAAAACTTTTCGCAATATAAATGAGCAATTTAAAGGCTTAAGTGCAAAAATGAAATAGCGAGGAATAAATTGCGGAATGTAAAAGGAAGCGTACACAACAATGTATAGTGGTTCACTACAACTTGTAGCTAGTCGACTACTCAAGAAGCACTCTTGAGTATTTCACTATCTCTGTTACGCTTACGGGTGCTTAACAAACCGTTACAACACAAACACTTGAGTCACACAAGGTTTGCCAATGTTAAGCTTGCGGGGTGCTTAACCAACCTTTACAATACTAACACTTGAATCACACAAGCTTTGTAAACAATAAGGAAGACTCTCTTCCTTACTTACAACAAGGGACAACTTCTCTTAAGTGTATGACAACACAAAGATCACTCAAAAATGAATCTCTCAAAAGAGTAAGTAGAGTGAAGAAGTTATAGCTCAAGAACACAACTTAAGTACTTCAAGAAAATGGCTCAAAATAAGCTTGATTGATAATGTAAACTTGAAGCAATTTGATCTTATAATTTGGAAGAAGTGCTGTATTCAAATGAGGTTTATGAGGCGGTATTTATAGCCCAAAAACCTCATATTTCCGTTGGGATGTTTTGCCAAGCTTCCACAAGCTTAAACAAGAGTTTTGGGCACTAAAAATTTCTGTCCGTTTGTCAAAACATCGATGTTTTTACCTTGGACATCGATGTCTAACAAAAACTAGTCAGCTCCAACGGATACAAGGACATTGACGTCTGCCTGATGGACATCGATGTCTATGTATTTTTGCTGGACATCGATGTTTGCCTTATAGTGGACATCGATGTATGGCATCTTCTGGAAATTTTCCAGCACTAGTTTTATTCACAATTTGATTGTTTTGAAATTAATTGTTTTGAAAATGATTTGATGATTATTTGAAAACGTTTTTAGACTTTGAGCCAAGTTCTTAAAAGCGAAAGATGATTCAAAATAACATCAAAACTTAAAACAAAATTAAGACTAAAGGACAACATCTTTAGTCTTCAATCTTTTTGCTTCATTGACATGTTCCATGCATCAACTTCTAATATCTTGAAAGCTTGACTTGTAGTCACAACAAAGTCCATAGCAATCTCAGTAGTTCGTCAATGATGGTTTGTCAATTATCAAAACCTACAACAAGACACAAAGTCGTTAGTTAAGGTTTCATAAATAAGAATGCGTTTTCCAACAAAATGTAATCCTCAAAATCAGCAAGTGGATCATTTGCTTGGATTTTTTATGTGCACAAATACTTTCATCATTTGTCAAGTTGCATACACCACTTTACTTTTAACTTTTCATCAATATAGCTCTTGTTTGAAAATTTGGGAACTGATCTTCTCATGGTTCCTTTTCTTATTAGTTTACCTGCAAAGAAAGAAAAAATATTAGTACTAAAAATTAGATTCCAACTCAACCTATGCATGATATTTTTCTCTTATAAACTAACCGCCTCTGTAGGCCCAGCAGGTTTTTTCCCATTTACAACGTTATCAGCTCGGAATTTCTGATTGCGCTTGATTTTTCCATCCGTGGACATGTTTTCTGGTACCCGTGCCTCACGGCATAACCGAGTAACTAATGATGGGAAAAAGAACCCATACCTTTGCACAGGACAACGAATGGTCATCTAGTCTCGAGAGACCTGAGCCACATCAAAATAGTGGCCATTAATAAAGCACCAAATCAGAGCAGCCGGGGGACCATTCACTTCAGTAGTGTTGCCTGAACGCAACAGGCGGTTATTAATGATGTATATCCAGCACTTCCATTTAAAAGTAAGCGAAGTCGAGTGAAATTTGTTCTCCTCTTTTAGCCACACTGCCTCCTTCCCAGGTACACAAATGGTTGCAAAGAATAGGTGCCACATGTATGGTTTTCCGCTGTGCGTGACATAGTAGTCACATGTATCAGGGTCTTCCACGTATTCCGATAAGTGATAAGCCCTTTGGATGGCTTCCTTGGAGAAGTCCACTCTCTTCTTCCGGACTGCGCAGACATGATCCACATGTTCTGGGCAGTTCGCATAAAATTCCTAAACAACCATTAAATTTGCCTCATCAGATTCTTCGAAGAATACCCCCATGCCTCGCCTGACCAATTCATTATACACTCTGGGACAGTCATTTTGGAGAGATCTAATATCAATTTCCCTTTCCGATATGGGATTTTTGCTTGCTTTGCTACGAAGTAATTCTTGGGCTTCCCATGAGAAGAACTTGTTCTGATCATATAAGCGAACGGATGCAGAAGCTCGCGACCGGATGTGCCCGCTTGACTACCGGTGGAGGTACTTGCAGTCTTTCTCTTCTTCGAAGGAGCCATTGCACCTGAAACAAACAGTCAAATATCAGCTAATAAATCACTCGGCAAACCAACAGAGGCTACTCACACTTCACCCTCACACTTGGTCATAAAATTACACCCTCAATCTCATTGTGGCATTTACACTAACACTTAACATGCATAACTGTACTTAACCTTCCACAAAGCAATTCTAGCCCTAGCTAGACTAAGGATACACCAATTTCACTCCTAGAAACTATATGGTCAGTCTTCATGGTGAAAATCAACTTCCACCCCACACGAAAAGGAGAAAAAAAGAGAGAAAGAAACCAAAAAAAATTGCTACAAACAAACAAGAAAAAATAGAATCAAAGAGATAAACATCTCACATACCCGAAGGGTCTCTGGGAGGGAGTGCTCTTGAGGAAGGGTGAAGGGAGAAGATAGGGGATTGCTCTTGTGTTGTTGTTGCGGAGAGGAGAGAAATTGGGGGAGGGTTAGGTTTTTGCTTAAGAGGCGAGGGAAAAGGCAAAAATTTAGAAGGGGGTTTTGGGGGGCCGAAATTAAAAGGGGAAAATACTTATCTGTGCGTGGTCGAGTCTTCCCGTGCACGGCCACGCATATAAGGCAGTGTGCCGTGAATGTGCACGGTCAAGTGTGCGGTCAACCCTTCAGGTGTGTGGCTGCGCACATACCGCATCCTCTGACGTTGTCTTTTGCACAGCCATATGCGCAAGGTACCCCCCAAGTGCGCTCTCGCACACGGATACATTCTAAAGGGGCCTTTCAGACACCTCAGTTCTGACCGTCCCCAACATGTACCTTCCCGCACCTACGAAGTCATAATATACACTAATTTCTATCTATCTACCCTATAAACAAAAGTGAAAAATTAAGCTAGTAGAAGAGTTAGAGGTAGTTCTGAGTTATAGTCGTCAACTTGACTCAACCGACATCCTCAACTGATTTTGATGCTCGAGGGTTGCTGAGAAAATCCTCCAGCAAGATACGATTTTAGCCTGTGCCCATTTACTTTGAAACCTTGCGTTCATTCGATGTTTTGAATCTCAATTGCACTGTATGGTGATACATGTTTCACCACATATGGTTCCGTCCATCTAGACTTAAATTTTTCTGGGAACGATCTAAGTCCACTATTGTACAGTAAGACTTTGTCCCCTTCATGAAACTTTTTTGGCTTAATCAGGCTATCATGCCACCTTTTAGTCTTTTCCTTGAAAATCCGCGTATTTTCATACGCATCCAGTCCAAACTCCTCCAATGCATTCATCTGTGCCAACCTGTGCTCACCTGCAAGACTATGATCAAGGTTAAGCATCTTAATTTCCCAATAAGCTTTATGTTCTATCTTAATAGGTAAGTGACACGATTTTTTATACATTACTTTGAACGGTGAAGTCCTTTTGGTTGTTTTGAACGCAGTTCTGTACGGCCATAGAGCTTCCTCCAACTTTACAGGCCAATCCTTACTCGAAGCACTATCCGTCTTTTCAAGAGTTCTTTTAAGTTTATGGTTAGCCACTTCAACTTGCCCACTAGTTTGGGCATGATACGCTGTTCTGTTTTGTGTGTGACCCCATACTTGAACAGCAATGCAGCAAACTGTTTGTTCACAAAATGTGACACATTGTCACTGATAATCATTCGAGGTGTCACAAAGCGTGTAAAAGATGTTCTTCCATAAGAACTCACAATCATTAGTCCTAGTAGGGATTGCTTCGACCCACTTAGAGACGTAGTCAACGGCTACTAGGATATACTTATAAAAAGGTGAAAATGGGAATGGACCCATGAAGTCAATGTCCCAAACATCAAAAATTTCACATAGCAAAACGGAGTTAAAAGGCATTTCGTCCCTCTTGCTAATATTACCTGCTTTTTGACACTTGTCACATGTAGCTATATACGCTCGTGTGTCTTTATACAAAGTAGGCCAATAGAAGCCGGCTTCTATGACCTTTGCTGCAGTGCAATTTCCGCCATAGTGTCCTCCAGCTGCTCTATCATGGCAGTGAGATAAAACGCTTGACATCTCTCCTTCAGGCACACATCTTCAAATCACACCATCTGCACACAGTTTAAACAAGAAAAGGTCATTCCAAAAATAACTTTTCACCTCACCTTGAAGTTATCATGAGAGAGATCGCGAGGTAACTATCCATTACCCAAAACGTTAGCTACATTAGTGTACCAAGGCGATCTTTCGGAGACCGCAGCAATGCAGAGAATCTACTCATCAGGGAACTTTTCTCTTATTTCAGCTATTTCAACCGGAGGTCTCTCAAGTCAAGATAGATGATCGGCGACTTGATTTCTATGCCCTTCCTATCTTTGATCTCTAAGTCAAACTCTTGGAGCAATAGCACCCACTGCATCAGACGCAACACGGACTCCTTCTTACTCAACAGATATTTCAAGGCTGAGTGATTCGTGTGTACAATCACTTTGATCTTCACCAGATATAATCTAAACTTGTCAAAAGCAAAGATCACAACAAAGAACTCTTTTTCAATGGTGGCATAGTTGACTCTTTTTCGGGACAAGATATCATTCAGAAGGACGGGGAGATAGATGAGGATGTCATACACCATATAGGAGCAGGGTGGATGAAGTGGAGGCTCGCTCCGGTGTCTTGTGTGATAAGAATGTACCATTGAGACTTAAGGGTAAGTTCTATAAGATAGTAGCTAGACCGACTATGTTGTATGGGGCAGAGTGTTGGCTGGTCAAAAACTCCCATATCCAGCATATGAAAGTAGCAGAAATGAGGATGTTGAGATAGATGTGTCGGTATACTAGGTTGGATAGAATTAGTAATGAAGTTATTCGGGACAAGGTGGTAGTGACCCCTGTGGAGGCAGAGATGCATGGGGTGAGGTTGAGATGGTCCGGACATGTAAAGATGAGGATCACAGATGCCCCGGTCAAGAGATGTGAGAGGTTGGCCTTGGGAGGTGAGAGGAGGGGCAGAGGTAGGCTAAAGAAGTCTTGGGGAGAGGTGATCAGGCGGGACACGGCGCAACTTGAGCTAACCGAGGACATGACCCTAGATAGAATGGTGTGGAGGTTGAAGATTATGGTAGAAGGTTCATAGGTAGTCGTGCATTTCCCTTTGTCTTCTCTAGGTCGGTAGTATTAGTGCTAGTCCAGTACCCTTTTTTCCTTAATTTGCTATATTCGCATGTCTTGTTCCGTTATTACTTGTCATACATAGGTAATTTTGTAGCTTGCTAGCAGTACTTCGTTCATATTCTCGTTTGCTACCTTGGATTTAGTTTTCTAAATATACTATCGTGCTATTACTTGTTATCGGTACCTCTTTCATATTCTCTGTTGCTATCTTCAATTTAGAATGGTGTGGATGGTTGTTGTTGTTGCATGTATAGATACACAAACAATACACGTATTATAATTACATATAAAATACTACACATAAATTTAGGTATAAGCGTTATACCTGCTTATGAGTTATATTCAACTTAATTAATACCAAAAACCAAACGTTGTGGAATATTAGTTATACGGAAACTATATTAGTTATAGACAAGTACTGAACCCATTCAGGTTAGGAAGGAACTTCAGCTTCTTAATGGGAGGCCCTCGTTAATACTCTCAACTGTTATTTCGGCACCAATTCATGACTTCACTAATGATCCTATTAATATAGTTTGCCAGTGATATTGATCTGATTCAATCCAACTGGCAAGTATCATTTTTTTTTTGGGGGGGGGGGGGGGGGTTGTGGAGGGGTTTCCGCTCGATGTCTAGTACTGGCATTGGAACTCTGACTGATTCGAAATTTGTGCTATGTAAATTGCTAATAACTATACAAAAAGTATTTTCAGTGCTCGAACTCGATATAAGTAGTATTCAAATATTGTAATATTTGAATACCATCAAATAATATTTGGGTAAGGAGGGGCTTGACTTTAATTCTTACTGCATTCTATTATATTATTTTATTAGCATAATCATATATAATATCATCATAGAGTATATTATAAACACTATAACGATCATAAGATATTTGGTTCTTGCCAATTCTTTCTCTTTACAAGCTTGCTAATAGGTGAGGCTTTTTATTTGGCTCAATAGGAATTGTAAGGTAAGGTTTAGCTAGGTATGTGTTTGCTTAGGTCCTATGCCTTTGGATAGACCCGGATGGCTATGAGATTATATGCCCTCGTGAGACTTTATTGCCGGCAGCTATACCATAACTCCTCTACATGAGGCTGTTATAGAGGCAATGTGAGGCGCACTAGGAGTAATTATATAGCCAAGGCATATAGGCGACACTACTCGAGCTTTTGTCCCCCTTACTTGTACTTTTTCTTTGTGGTTTGTTTTTACTATTTATAAAATTTGATAATTTGCCTGGAAAAAAAATTGTATTATCAATTTAGAACAATATAACATATATATAGTATATGCATATAACATAAAAATGATATTATCATCAACTTTAAACAAAGATGAGTTATGCCTATTTTTAGTGTATAACTAACTTATCTCAAAATTTAAGTGATAAAGATTCTTAACTTAGAAGGATTATATTTGAAAATTTCATAACAAAGAAAATGAAGCAGTTGATTCACTCAAACAAGACCAAAAAAAAGTCACTACAAAATAGAATCACACTATTCGTGGATAAAATTATTCAATATTTATACTAGTAAAAGATAGCTGATAAATATTTATAATTTTGCTGAAACAAAATAAAAGATATTATCAGTATATAGAATTGATTATCGGCATGTATGCTTTTTGTAAAATAGATTACCACAATATTTATTGATAAAATTATTTAATATTTATGTTGGTGCTATGTTACAAATAAGTATTTTAAATTTAGCTTTGATCAAACGAAAGATACTATCAACAAATAAAAGAACGTCTTGTTTATTATACGTTGATATTTAGTGATATTATTAAAGTGTGCGCAAACCAATCCGAACATCCAGTAACAAAATCAAATAAAGGCGAGGGACCACTATTATCGAAACTCAAAGGGGTCGTTTGGTACGAACACAAGTAATGCAGGGATTAGTAATGCAGAGATTAGTAATATAAGTATTAGTAATGCAGGGATTGTAGTGCTAGGATTATTTTTTATCAATTGTTTGGTTCATTATATTAAAAATTAGCTAAGCAATGTATAATCTAAGCTTGTGTTTGGTTTAAAACTGTACAAAATCTTTTTTACAATTATACCCTTTAATATTATTCTTTGTGTATATAAAGAATTTAGGAAAAGGGTTTAGTAATCTTATAGCGCCTTATCCAGGTATAGTTAATGCCGGAATTAGTAATCCTTTGGTTTCCTTGATATTAGCTAAGTCCTCTTATGAGGTATAAGTAATTCACGTATTAAGTATGCATAAATTGAATTGAGCAACAAAACATTGTATTGGACGGATTAAATATTTATACAGAAATTATTTTACTTAATACAGCCTACCAAACGACCCTTAAAGTGTCTATTACGAGAAATAGAAAAAGGAAGCCAGAGAATTAAGAAAACAAAGACGCATAACGTGTTAAGTTTCTCTTCAATTAGATTGAATATTTGATTAGATTAGTTTCTAAGGCATTGACTATTTGAGTTTGACTCAGTAATATAATAAAGATTTGAAACAGTCACCCCAAAGATTTTGTAAGATATGCCATGTTCTATTTATGACTTATTAAATGAGATTAATAATTTGAGACTAATTCTTCTTTCTGTGTTTTCTCCCAATATTTTAAACTATAATTAGTAGTATTAGTAGTTATCAAGTCTAACAAAGATTGAAAAATTAACCAAAATACGTTGAGGTTAGTAAATACGATTTAAATACAACGTTTAGAATGTTTTGGATTTCATATTATGTGGATATACTAGTAAAAGAAAATATGTTAATAATTTATCCATATCAGTGGCGGATCCAGGATTTTAAGGTCGTGGGTTCACTTTCTGGCCATATAAAAAATTAGTTCATGCAAGAATCAACCCTAACCACTTCATATTTATGCACTTTCTCACCTCTTAACCAAAGCACCCAGAAGACTTTTTGCTTAATGAGTGCTTGCTAGTTCTTTATATCAGTATTCCCTGTATTTTTTATATAATTATACAGAGTTTGCGTCGAGGTTAATAAATGCTTCAACACCGTGCACGGTCAACGTAGATCCGCCCCTGATCCATATTTACTACTAGAAATGTATTAGCTTACCAAAAAACATGACAAATAAAGATCATGCTCAATCAATAACGGTTGTGGTTGAGTGGTAATTACTTTTTTATTTTTAATTAGAGGTGTCATATTTGAGCCTTGAGTTGAGTATGAGCACTTTACCCTTATACCCTCCGATATAATACTTTTATGTGCAAATTAAAATTTAATCGGGCTACAATACAGATAGCGGTACTGGATAGAAATTTTTTGTAAAAACAAAAGCACATGGTCCTTGGTGTTGAAGTGATGACCTAGTCCACAGATCAAATGTGGCTCAGTCCAAATTTATGGGCAGTGGTCCATAGCCCAAAAGTCTTCTTGGCATGTGTTTTCAAAGTGTTAGGAGTAGAAAAACCTTTATAAAGAAAAAAGCTTTTAAAGATTATTGGGAATGTTAAGTAAATGTCCCAAATAAGTCTCAATTTATCAACTTTTAACTATTAATTATAGACTTACGAAAATTAGTCAAGTACATATAAAAATTAAAAGTTTAAATAAATAAGGTTCTTTCTTTTCAAGAATCATATGCAAAGATATCCTTTCATATTTTTAAGCGTGATTAGCAATACTAGATGTAAGACGGAAAGGAAATTTTTGGAATGAGATAGCAAATAAAGTCATAAATATATATATATATATATATATATATATATATAAGATTCCAAAAATCTAAAGAAAAAAAGGACATTTTTCATGGGTATGGTTGATATTCATTGAAAACATATAGATGAGTCAATATATAAAATTTGAGGAAGATTGTAGGTGATTTGGACCGATTTGGTATCAAAATCCGTAGTTAAAATCGAGCTCAAAAAATTCTTGTGCGACACATGTATCATGCATGTATCTCACACACAAGTATACATAGATATACATGTGATACACATTCAATACAAATATTATACATATGTAATATACAAATGATAAACCAAATCAAAACTCCACCAAATCATCTCAAAACTGGGATTCAAACTCCTTAAGATGTACCCAATTTATTTTAATAACATTCACTCAAAAGAAAATAAAATTTTAACTTCTTTTACTTATAAATATCTAATTAGCTAATATTAATAATATTTGATTAATATTAATAATATTTTATGAATTAATTAATTTTTATAATAAACGAAAAAATTTGGACTTACTATCCCAAGATTGACTTTCAGTTTTTTCGCAGAAAATGAAATGTTTGGTTAAAAACTTTATTAGAGAAGTTATTTAAAAAAATTTATTCTTGCAAAATTTTATTGTAACATACTCTGAATAAATTTGTAATTATTTGAAGAACTAAAATCTTTATTTTAACTACATTTGGTTGAAATTATGTCACTTATTTTTGAAACAAAGGCAACTAAATGTCACACCATAATTGGATCTAACACATCATTATCACTTTACACATGTGACAGCACATAATAACACGTGTAAATTCCAAGTACACCTCACAAGTACGAGCCTTACCTTAGCAACTAAGCAATAAAAAATAAAATAAAAATAAAATAAAACAAAACAAAATAAAATAAAACAATATAATATAAAATAAAATAAAATAAAATAAAATAAAATAAAAAAACTAAAAAGGAAACCCCTTAAATTCCAAATGTGAACACAATCTTATTCAAAGTTCAAACATCACTTTTTTGGCTTTTGGTTTGATTGAATTGGAAGCTACTATATTAAAGGAATTTGTATTAACTTCTAGAAAATCTACTTTCCCGTGACTAACGCTCCCCTAATTTATCACATTATCTTTATCCCTGTCTTTGTTTATGTCTCGGGTTGGAACAAATTACTATAATTCGTCCTCCGTTTACGGATTAGTCGATATTTTTCACAAATTTTATGAACGAAAGCTATTATTTTCATATTTTTCATTCCTTACCTTAATTCTGAATTTATTTCTTGGAAGAAAATACGTTTCTTTATCAAGCAAAGTTATCTCAACTCTAAGAAATACTTGTATAAAATAAATTGAAAAAAAAAATTAGTCGATATTTTTCACAAATTTTATGAACGAAAGCTCTTATTTTTATATTTCTCATTCTTTACCTTAATTCTGAATTTATTTCTTGGAAGAAAATAAGTTTCTTTGTCAAGCAAAGTTATCTCAACTTTAAGAAATATTTGTATAAAATGAATTGAAAAAAAAATCACAAAAAAAAATGGTAATGGAAGCATTTGTCCTATATGTACAAATCTAATCGGACGGATCTTTACCCCGAATAGAGCATAAGATAATTATTTATTATAGTTACCTAAAATACAAAACCTTTGTAAATCTCTTGTAATATATTACATATGAGTGCTTTCTAAATTTCCCTCTTGTTCTTTCTTTCGAATGGATGGAAAGGCCGGTCCATGTATGAAAATAAAGTAAGAATACTCTTTGAAAGTTAACTTATTGTAGTACGAAAGTTTTCTGAGTTATGAATAGCTAACATTGGTTATAGTACAAAAGTTTTCTGAGTTGTGTAGCTTGGCAAGCCGTCTCTGATGGGTTGTTGAAGTCAACCCCTTTTTGTAGGAAAACTTTTGCTACTATAAACAAATTAACCGTTTGTGCAGCTTGGCAAGCCGTCCCTTATGGGTTGTTGAAGCCAACCCTTTTGTAGGGAAACTTTCGTATCTATGATTTAGCTTGCTTTCCTCGGGACACAATATAGCAGAACTTTCACGGGTTCAAAATCGTAATTTATTTACATTTTTTAAGAAGAAGTTAAACTAAAATTAGGTGACTATTTGAAAAAATAGTAATAGTACGTATATAATAACATAGGATTTGCAACTTATAAAATATGATAATAAATTTACTACAACATGTTAAGGCACAATATAATGTTAAAATCTTTACACGTATATAAAATACGTCCATTTAAGATTTAATTATAACTATAATAATTATAATAACTATACTTCAATCCCAACAAGTTAAAATTGACGATATGAATCCGTATTTTTTTAATTTAATTCAACTTATATCATTATTTAAAAATCAATCGAGTTTAATATAAATAAGATTTTGTAAAATGCTTTTTAGATATCATGAAATGGAAAAGGCTTTTAATGTGAGAGTATTTCATGAAGCTTTTACTTTTCAAATCAGTAAATGAACTGAATATTTTCATGCCATTCTTGGTTATTTAATTATTAATTCGAAAATAAATAATGACTTTATTGACTACCTATTTGTAACTTCCCTGGATCAAATTACTACTTTAAATTGAAAAACAAACAAATATTGTAAAAAAAGTAAAAGCAAAGAGGATAATGTTTGGTAAAATTTCTAGGAAGCTCAATATATCTAAGTAATTAATTTATCTTTATCTCCTATCTCACATTTGTTTTTATCTTTTCTTTTTTCTTCTTGAAAAAACTGTTGAGTTGTCCCACATCGGTGGGATTTGAGGTATTTGATTATCTTATATGGTCTTGAACAATCTTTATCTCATAAGCTAGCTTTTCAGACTGAGTTAGGTTCAAGGTCCATTTATCATAGTATCAGAGCCAGGCCCATCCCAATTATTGTTATCGATGTTGGGCTTCCATTTATGTTGTATACGCTTCAAAGCTTCAAAGTGCAGGCCTGAACGTGAGGGTGTGTGTTGAGTTATTTTTAAAAAACAAAAGTTTAAGCTCAATATATCTAAGTAATTAATTTATCTTTATCTCCTGCCTCACATTTGTCTTTATCTTTTCTTTTTTCTTCTTGCAAAAATAACCCAAAAAATAAAACCCCAACTTCTTGTCACTTTCTAGCCATTTTCTAAACCGCGTGTTTCCTTTTTTTGTTTTTTTCCTTGCCCACCACTCTCTCAAAATATAATTAATTATCTAATAAGTACTGGGAGTACTCTCTAGAATTAATTAACGAGTTTATTCATTTTTGTTATGTACTATTATAAAAAAATAATTCGAGAAAAACAGTTTGTATTTAATTAATGAATATAAAAAGTAGTACTTTTATCGCTATTAGAACGAGAATTTGTACTTGACAAAGATTTCAAAAATACTTAAAGCAAAAATTACTTGTTTCAGCTTATGAAAAATAACTTCAAGTGCTATTGCTAAGCACTTACATTTTCGTCCTAAAAGTTTGATCGAATATATATATATATATATATAATAAAATTATTTATAAAATAATTACAAATAAATTTCATAATGTAGTAATTCAATTGATTATTTAATAAAAATAGTAATCGACCTACTACATAACATGTGAGGGATCGTTTGGTACGAACACAAGTAATGCAAGGATTAGTAATGTAGGAAATAATAATGCAGGTATTAGTAATGCAGGGATTGTAGTGTTGGGATTAATTTTTTATCAAGTGTTTGGTTCATTGTATTAAAAATTAGCTTGTGTTTGATTTGAAACGGTACAAAATCTTCTTTACAATTATATCTTTGAATATTCTTCTTTCTGTATATAAAGAAATTTAGGAAAAGAATTTGAGAGGCGGTTTAGTAATTTAGGGTCTTATCCAGGTATAGTTAATACAGAAATTAATAATACTTTAATTTCTTTGGTATTAGCTAAACTCTCTTATAAGGTATAAGTAATTCATGTATTAAGTATGCATAAATTGAATTGAAAAAATAAATATTATATTAAATAAATTAAATTATTATAGAAATTATTTTACTTAGTACATCCTATCAAACCATCCTGAATGTAGAAAAAAATTGACATTCCATGTGTCACATAAACCCTTGGCTAATTTATTAGTACTTCACTCTTCTTTGGATCCCATAAAATTTCTTTGCCTTTTCCTTTTTCCGCTGTTTACTTTTCCACACTCTCCTTTGACAATCTCACACGCAATTCCCCCACCCCCAACCCTCACCACCCACTCCCCACCCACCCCACCAACCTCATTTTCTAGGAAATTTCCTCAACCCCATTACACCCTTTAATTCCATATAAACGCACCCACTTTTTCCATTTTCTCCTCTCAAAAACACCATTTCTCTGCTGCAAGTAAAACTTCAACTCTTTCTCAACCAAAGACTCAATCTTTACACAAATTCCTTATTTGGGTATTCAAGAAAAGGCAAAAAGTTTGAATCTTTATACAAAAATGGAGAACAACAATCAATCATCTTTCTGGCAGTTCAGTGATCAGCTCCGTTTACAAAACAACAACTTAGCAAATCTCAGTTTAAGCGATTCAATTTGGAGCAATAACTATGTTTCCAAAAGGCCTGAAGAAAGAAGAAATTTTGATATAAGAGTAGGTGGTGACATCAACAACAATTCTTCAACTGCTAGTAATAGTTCTAACAAGTCAAATTACAATCTTTTTAGCAACGACGGTTGGAAAATCGCCGACCCATCGGCGGTTGCTGGCGCCGGAAGTGGAGCTGCCGGAAAAGGGGTTCTTGATTTTGGCTTAAATGGTGGATTCAATAAAGGGATTTATTCAAACCAAGCTTTGAACTTTAATTATAGTAAAGGTATTAACAATATTGCTGTGAATACAAAGGGTGTATTAAACAAGAAATTTGGAAAAGGTGGTGTTGAAGATGAGTTTGGATATGGGAATAAAAGTGTGAAGAAGAATAATAAGAGTAACAATAAGGAGAGTAATAACAAGGATGTTAATAGTGAAAAACAGAATGGTGTTGATAAAAGGTTTAAGACCTTGCCACCAGCTGAATCTTTGCCAAGAAATGAAACTGTTGGTGGTTATATTTTTGTTTGCAACAATGATACTATGGCTGAGAATCTCAAAAGGGAGCTCTTTGGTAAGTTTTTATGTTATTTTTATTCTCATTTTTTTCTTCTTGATTGGTATTTTACTGTGTTTGATGCTGTTTTTTGTAGTTAGAATTTGTTTCTCAATAGGTGGAATTAAGTTAATTTGAATGGACCTATTGCCTGATTTAATAGGTATGATAATAGGCAGTTGTTAAATATTTTGTTGAAGAATTAGTAGACTAAGCAACTTTAGTCTAAATCTTTTCCCCCTTTATTATCTAAAAAATTTGTTGATGGTGTCCAAGATTGAATCTTTACAGCTATGAATTGTAATTTTAGATAAAGTTTTTTTGTTTTAATTTACCAATTGGTGTTATTAAGTTATTTTGGATGGATCTTTTGCCTGATTTAAAAGGAATGATAAGAGGCAATTCGTAAATATTTTTTTGAGAATTGAGAGATTAAGTTATTCTAGTCTAGATATATTCTCCTTTAGTTTCTAGAAATAGGTTGATAGTGTTAAAGTTTGAATCTTTACAGCTATGGATTGTAATTTTAGTTTGATTATTGGACATAGGGAAATGGAGTATTAATATTAGCTTAAATGGAGATGCTTATGAAGTTCCTAATTTCAGTCTATGGACAAAATAACTGGGATTTCAAGAGGAATAGGATGATCTGATGGTAATTTAGGGGTTCTTTTAGCAGTATTATTTTGGGGAGAAGTGGATCTAAATATAGCAGAATTACTGCAAAAGATTCATATAACCAAACAGAAATTTGGGATTTAAGGCATAGTTTATTAATTGATCAGAGAAATTTACACTCTTAGCCTAAGTTGCTCGGACACGGATGCAGGTGTCCGACGCGGGTGCGGATCTAGAGGTTAGATCCTTCGAGATGTAAATTCTTAGATCCGGGATATGGATCCTAGTAAGGATACGGGTGCGGAGATCTGACTAAAAATAATTCAAAAAAAAAAAAACTATCTTTAATTTATGAGAAATTTTGTTGATACTTATATATAGCTTGTAAAGTGTGGATTTCTTTTTTATTCTCAAGTTGTAGATAAGTAAAGTGTTGATGTCCTAGATAAGCTATGCTATTTTCTTCAAATTTACCCTAGTTTTGGTTTTGATTTCGGGAATTAAATTGTATATCGTCTCGAATTTTTTCGTCTGTCGTGGTCAAAGTATCCAAAATTATTTGACCAGATCGGTACGGATCCCATACTCACCCCCATACTAGTGTCATGTCGACACGTGCGGCACCTAAACTGCCATGTCGGAGCAACTTAGCTCTTAGCTCCTTAAGATTTGATTCTGTCTAATACAGAGGAATCTGTGATCGACTCTAACTAGTTAAGAATAATTTATTCATTAACCAGTGGAATTTACACTGTTAATCCCAATTAGTTTTGTGCTTATGTTTAATAAGGATTCTTTAACTGACTCCAAACAGTTAAAAATTGAGGCTAGTTTATTCATTGATCAGTAAAATTTACACTATTATTAGCTTCGTTAAGATTTGTGCTTTTATAGGATTCTATATTCGAATTCAACCAGTCTAGAAATGAGGCTATTTTATTCATTGATCAGTGGAATTTAGACTGTTATCTCCATCAAGAATTGTTCCTTTGTCTAATATCTGCTACTCCCATTATATTTCAGGTTTGCCGCCTCGTTACAGGGACTCAGTTCGACAAATAACCCCTGGGTTGCCTCTCTTCCTGTACAACTACTCAACCCATCAGCTTCACGGAGTTTTTGAGGTTTGTATTTCTATTTGTATTACATGGTTGAAGGAAAATGGATGAATTTTGTAGGACTATCTACTTATTCTCTTTTTTGTTTCATCGAACTTATACATAATAAACCAACTGCAGGCTGCAAGCTTTGGTGGGTCGAATATTGATCCATCGGCCTGGGAGGACAAGAAGAACCCTGGTGAATCTCGCTTTCCTGCTCAGGTAAGAGGAAGTTAACTGAATGATATTACCTTCTGCACATAGTTTGTTTTGGATATTGGACTGTCATCAAATGTTAATTGTTACACTTTGCCTACGATCTTTGTTTTGATTTACCATATTAAAGTTATGTAGTCTGTGTTTGGTTCAACTTGAAGAACAATTTAAAATTGGATGCATACTATAGTTGAGCCGCAGGCTTTGGTCTAGACGCATAGTGAGGCTTGGGCAAACACGACGAGTTTGTATAGCACTACAAAAAGAAGCTTGGTATTTAAGTTGAGAAGGGTGGAGGGACGGGTTCATTTTTCACCAAGCTACAAACTGAGCACCAGTAGCCGCTGGGGATTTTTCTCGATTATGAAAATGTTTACTAGAGTTGTTTAAAGTTATACAATGTGTATCTGCCTCAACTTGAAGATGATTCGAAACCAATCTACATACGAATGATTCAGTTGTTTGTGGTTCTTCTATTTCTGGGAATGTTGATTTACAAATTCTTGCTTACAGGTTCGTGTTGTAACAAGGAAAGTCTGCGAACCACTTGAAGAGGATTCGTTCAGGCCAATTCTTCACCACTACGATGGCCCTAAATTCCGTCTCGAGTTGAATGTTCCAGAGGTGATTATCACCTTGTTAACAAGATTATATCCTACATATCGATAGATTGTTCTATCGTAAATGTAAATGAAATCTATTTAACATGAACACTTTGGTTTGTGTTTTTGCAGGCCCTCTCTCTTCTGGACATTTTTGAAGAGAACAAGAACTAAATGAATGTATAGTTCTTGCATTCCAGCAGAGAATGGACATGCCATAAAAAAGGTGAAAGAGGAGTTTGAGTAGAGAGAGAGTGAAAGAGGACATATAGAGGAGTTTGCTTCTAGTATACTGAAGAGTTTGCAGAGCATAAAACAAGAAAGTATCTACTGTATATAAATATATGCAACATATGATCTGAAGGAACACTTTTTGTGTGGAGATTAATATTAATATTATGTATTGTGTAATCCAGCAGAAATTGCTGCATAATAAGAAGTTAATATGAGCAAAACAAGTTATATTTGAGTTTGTTCTCTTAATATTCATATTATCGTTATGGATTAGGTGTTTAGTTACATCTTACTACTTCCTCCATCTTTCTCATTATATGTGTCGTGCTTCTCTTTTACACGCTCCTTAAAAATTTTTAGTTAGAAAAGGATTTGGACTATTCTATCCTTCGAGGGGGGTTCGCGTCTATACGTGTAGTGTGGTGCATTGGCCGACCTACCCTATTTGTTCCATGATCTATGGATCTACTGGAGCTATCCACTTCGACCAATCCAGGAGCAAACAAGGGACGCCTCATTAAGCAAGAATCCGAGCTAAGAGCGGGGCGGTTCAATTAAAGTATAAAGAAAGCTCCAAGCAGCTGTCATTGATCAACCTTATTCAGAAACATCAATCAAAGATCTTGCTTATCGAATGACTTTCTTTATTAAATATTTATGCTATTTATGTGTTATCTTCATTTTTAAAAATTATTATTATTAAGGACAGAAAGAAAAATATAATTAAGAGAATACTTTTAACCAACGAGTATCTTGGGAATTGAGGAGTAAAAATTACTTGTGTGTTTATACCAAATAGCTTCAAATATTCACTCGCATGATTTATTTGATTAAGTGATTTATTAGGTAAAAATATCTATTAATCATGATTGAGTGACATGAATTTATTTATAAATATATGTTACGTACTTAAATCTTGATTAAGTGATTTATTAGGTAAAATATTATGTATTAATCACGATTGAATGAGATGAATTTATTTAAATATATGTTACTACGTGCTTATTAGTTTGATGTAATAAGTTTTTACCATGTCTGTTACAGGAAAAGATAGAGAAGATCAAGTGCAAATTGTTACTCCTTCCGTCTCATATTAATAGTCACGATTATTAAAAATAATTATTTCACATTATTTATCATTTTAGAAGTTTAAGATAAAATTGATTTTTTTTATCCTTAGTGATAATTGTTCTTGAAGATAGAGATAACACATAAATAGAATAAATATTCAATGAAGAGAGATTATATCTTAAGATATAAATAAGGGTAGAATAGTCTAATCTCTTTCCTAATTAATATTTCTTAAATGGACGTGTAAAAAAATAAACACTACACATAATATGAGACAGAGGGAGTAGCTAGATATCCAGAGTTAAAGCTTTCTAACTTAGGTTTGTTTGATACTCCCTTCATCACTTTTAGTTGTCGTGTATTCTAAAAATAAATTTTAGTTTTTACTTGTAACTTTTCGCATATGAAAAGAAAAATAACTTTTTGTTTTGTTTTATCCAACCTTAGCATTAATTACTCATTCCAAATTATTTTTCAAATTCATTAAGACTATGCACCAATTAATATAGGTATCATGGTAAATTATACACTCAATTTATTATTTTTTAAGGGGCGTGAAAAATTCAAAGTGGACAATTAAAAATGAATGGAGAGAGTACAAGTTAAATTTCTAAGGTTTAATTGTTCTATCTTTGGCCCAATATCCATCTTTCCAATTGAGTCTAGTTTTGTTAATAAAATATAGGAATTTTGACCTTCCTGTACTACATATGAAAATTTATTACTCTTCCTAATTAAGTTTAACTTAATTACATGGACATATATAATTATCAATTATATACAATCAATATTAATGAGTATCTATTTATATTAAGAATTAAATAGGAATTTATTTATTTCCTATCCCTGCTTTCTCTCCGTCTCTCTCTTTCTCTCTCTCCTTCTCTCTATCTCTCTTTCTCTGATTCTCTATTTTTTCCAATTTTGTTCATTCATTTTTCTCTGCTTTTTATCCTCTCTTTTTTTTTTTCCGGCAATTTTCACTCATGTTAAATAATTTGTGTTCGAATTGAAATTGTCAATCAATAAAATTTGAAGGTGTTTGATTTTTCACCATTGACAATCATTAAAAAGCTTCAAAGCTTTGAATTCGAATTTGGATTTTCAAAAGCTATTGTTTGTTTGGATTGAGTGTTGTTGCAAATAATTGAGAATATTCTTTGGAGTTTATATCTCAATTCTGAGGGTTTTTGGTCAAGATTAGACTTGATTTTGGCTGAATTTCAGATTGAAACTCGGAAAAGAAAAAGAAGAACACATGACATACAATATACTTATGAAATTGTATTAAAGTTGTATGTTAGTTGTATTTAAGTTGTATTCTGTTGTAATTATATTTTTCTTAATTGGAATGTTGTATGAAAGTTGAAAATTAGTTGCATTATGCGAGAATCATTGCATGAAATTTGTATTTAAGTTATAAGTACTATCTTTTTACATCAAGTTTTTTGATATATACCAAAATTATTTTAAGGGAGGAAGTTCTGATTGGAATTTTAGAGAGGAAGAAGAACACACCACTTATAAAATATGTATAAATCATATATAAAATACAGACAAAAGACATATTGTATAAATTTTGTGGGAAATTATATTTAAGTTACATGATGTTGTAGCTGTATTTAATTGGATAAGAATGATATATGAAAGTTGTAGATAAGTTGTAAAATAAATTATATACTGTATAATTATTTGTATGAAATTTATTTTTAGTTTATAGTATATTGTTGTAGATGTATCATAAAGAAGGACATACCACATTACATAAACCTTTTCTCTCTTCTCTTTCTCGCTCCTCCATTAAATGTAGCGATTTTTATAGATATACAGTATGTAAATACAAAAAATTACCTATGCATTCCACTCATATTATTTTATAAGTTTTGTATTGTATATACATATTAATTGTGCATCATCATTCTCTAATAATATGGTAAAGAAGTCTTTTATCATCACCTCCCTATTATATTAGTTTATATTTTACTTATGCAATTTAATCCTAGATTTGTGTAACATATCGTACATATATGCATAACGTAGCTGGGGATATGCCTTTTCTATTGGGAATTTAGATTAATTATTGTTTAGATATCAGAATGTGGAGTTTGATTGGAACAATCTGGTTGAGTTTTGGTATGGAATCAGTACCAAAATTACGGTATCATTGGTTGGTTAGAGGATAGGAAAGAGGAGAGAAAAAAGAGAAAAGATGTAACTGAATTCCTCAATTTAAGGCACTAATAATAGACTGTATATAAATTATAAATAAAACTTATTTAGACGGGGTAATATATAAAACTTGGACAATTTTAAATAAGTTTTAAATATTATATGGAAAGAAAAAAATTCCCTAAAATATATCATATCGTACTATATGAAGCATAAATTTGTTTATAAATATTTATCCAACGTAAAAATTAAGATAGATGTCAAAATTGAATGGATCCCAATTATATTTAAATTTGCTATTCCTATACATGATAAAGCATCTCAAAAATATCACATCTAATGATTTGTGAATAAATTTTAATAGATGAATCACCCAACTTAATATTTGAATCTAGCTTATTTTCTTTTCTTTGGACCATTATGTGATTTATACCATTATTTTCTTTTCTTTATATGATTTATACCACCAACATGGGAATTTGAAATCATATATTCTTATGCTAATAAGTTAAAAAAAAACTTTGTATAATACTTAATGTGCGAAAATTTGATGATGGCACTTGTGGTTGGTATTAGATGGAGGGTTCGCTAGTAATACATAATTTGCGAAATTTACGCCATCAAATGTTTTTTTTTTACATAATATAATATGATACTTATTTAATATTTTAGGTTATTAATCTCGTTTGCTAGATAATTTCATATAATCAAAACAAAAATCATATGATTATGTGAATTTTTTTTTATTGTCCACGTACGCAACTTAAACTCAAGCGTAATAATATTTTAGGTTATATTTGCTAGATAATTTCATATAATCAAAGTAAAAATCTATTGTCCACATACGCAACTTAGACTCAAGCATAATAATATTTTAAGTTATGTTTGCTAGATAATTTCATATTATCAAAGTAAAAATCATATGATTATGTGAATTTTTTCCTATTGTCCACGTACGCAACTTAGACTCAAGCATAATAATATTTTAAGTTATATTTGCTAGATAATTTCATATAATCAAAGTAAAAATCATATGATTATGTGCATTTTCATTATAATCAAAGTAAAAATCATATGATTATGTACATTTTTTTCTATTGTCCACGTACGCAACTTAAACTCAAGCATAATAATATTTTAGGTTATGTTTGCTAGATAATTTCATATAATCAAAGTAAAAATCATATGATTATGTGAATTTTTTTCTATTGTCCACGTACGTAATTTAAACTCAAGCATAAGTAATCACAACATTAATTGGAAGAAATATTTGTTGGCATAGTAGGGGAAAATTTTAGTAGGTTATTTTTGGGTTTATAGTGTTTCCTCGACAAATCCTAAGGAACATGAAATTGGTTATATATTTGGTTGTAGAATAATTGAACAAAAAGGTGTAGGGGTCAAATGATTAGTTCAATAATTAAGCTGAGTTGGTTTTTCTTTTTTTTGTTCGATCACTTGGACGGACCTTAGGCGGGCACCCCTTCAAAGTACAATAGAGATCACCAACTTAGGCCATGGGTCTTGTTGATCGCCCGTGGGGGCACCAAGCTGAGTTGGTTGAAATGTCACAACCAAGAAAAGGGAAAATGGTTCGGCTCTTTTTTCACGGCACTTCATCTGGAAAATAGACTTAGTCGTTGGTGACGTAGAATTGTATATTTGTTATGTGGGTCAATTCCAAATAAATGGAACTTTGGTTTAGTTGGCCGTAGCATTTGATTTAACAGTTTAACTTTTATCTACGGATTGTTTAAAAAATATTTATATAGTCAGAATATTATAATTGAATAATTATAATAACATTTATGATAAATATTAGTAATTGATAACCTAATAAAAATAATAACTAATATATTATCATATTTTTCGTTGCACGTTTTGTGATAAAAATAAATTTACATTGTCAATATATAAAACTCGATCCTCGACCATCGCTTTTGCGATCATAAATGTGCTTCTGCGAAAACCCACTAAAATTCACCCATCGCACTGCGGAAATATACATGTTTCTGCGCATACACAGGTGCGACAATAGCTCTTGTTCCTGCGACACCCTTCATTTTTGCGACACCTACCCCTGCATATGCGATATTGCGGATGCGGAACAAATCCTACTTTTGTGGCCTCCACGCCTTGCTGCCCCTTTTCGCTTCTACGGAAAAAAAAACCTGTATCTGCGAAGTCGTTTCTATGACCAAATGTCCACAGATGCGGTCACCTCATGCGATGAAATGGTTTGAATCTTGTCTGAAACTCAGCCGAGCCCTTCGAGACTTCGTCCAAATATATCAACAAGTCTCATATCATAATATGGACCTAGTCGAGACCTCAAATCACACGTAACAACATCGAAACGACGAATCGCACATCAATTCAAACTTAAAGAACTTTAAACTTTGAACTTCCAAAACTCGCGCCGAAATATGTCAAAACAACTCAAAATAAACTCAAAATTCGCACACAAGCCCCAAATAACCTAAAGAAGCTATTCCAATTTCGAAACCACAATCTCTAAGTTTGGTGGTATATATATTGTCTTCGGGTGTCATATGAATTACGTTTAT
>MCJB01018638.1:138458-153251 GCA_002018475.1 Nicotiana obtusifolia | reverse complement strand
CAATAAAAAACGGGAGAATAATATAAGCACAACATTAACAGCTGGCAATTTAAGACAAAACCCTATCAGAGTAGCCTCACACCGGTACTAAGTAGAAAAATGCTCAACTACTTCCTAACATACAATCATAATGCTCGACCTTCACACCTTCCTATCAAAGGTTATGTCCTCGAAAATCTAAAGCCACGCCAAAATTCAAAAAGTTTAGGATAACATAAATTCTTCTACCAAATTACAGAAAAGAAGTAATAAGTCTTCGTGATAAAGTGTCCATTTTGCTAATATGTTTCAATGCATCGTTGAAGTTTTTGTCAATAGATCACGATTACAAATACTCAAGAGAGGCTAACACACACACACACACACAAGTTTAGACAATAATTGTGACTTGCGAGTTTAAATTTTAAATAATGTATAAATAAATTATACAATTAGGTCAATTGAAGGAAATTATAAGTAATTGATAACCTAATAAAAATAATAACTAATATATTATCATATTTTTCGTTGCACGTTTTGTGATAAAAATAAATTTACATTGTCAATATATAAAACTCGATCCTCGACCATCGCTTTTGCGATCATAAATGTGCTTCTGCGAAAACCCACTAAAATTCACCCATCGCACTGCGGAAATATACATGTTTCTGCGCATACACAGGTGCGACAATAGCTCTTGTTCCTGCGACACCCTTCATTTTTGCGACACCTACCCCTGCATATGCGATATTGCGGATGCGGAACAAATCCTACTTTTGTGGCCTCCACGCCTTGCTGCCCCTTTTCGCTTCTACGGAAAAAAAAACCTGTATCTGCGAAGTCGTTTCTATGACCAAATGTCCACAGATGCGGTCACCTCATGCGATGAAATGGTTTGAATCTTGTCTGAAACTCAGCCGAGCCCTTCGAGACTTCGTCCAAATATATCAACAAGTCTCATATCATAATATGGACCTAGTCGAGACCTCAAATCACACGTAACAACATCGAAACGACGAATCGCACATCAATTCAAACTTAAAGAACTTTAAACTTTGAACTTCCAAAACTCGCGCCGAAATATGTCAAAACAACTCAAAATAAACTCAAAATTCGCACACAAGCCCCAAATAACCTAAAGAAGCTATTCCAATTTCGAAACCACAATCTCTAAGTTTGGTGGTATATATATTGTCTTCGGGTGTCATATGAATTACGTTTATTCTGCAAATCGCACTTTGATTTGTTAGGATTGTGTTGAACATATTGGTTGATCACCAAACCAACGTTAAAATGGGCATGTGAAGTTGATGAGATTTCTGTGTGTACTTTTCTTTTAAATAATATGTATCAAATTTGTATTTATCTTCATATAGCAATGCAAAAAAAAAAAAAAAAAAAAAAAACATATTCTTTATGATTAAAATCGATAATGAATCTGGTGTTAAAATGCTCAATACAACTTTTACTTATAAAGATTAAAAAATTCACATGGAAAGACATAATAATTAGCGAACATGATCGTGAACCTTGTAGACTTATTTAATTAGAGAGACTCCTATATGATTATCTAGGACATTTTTCATAAAATCCAAAAACTTTAGCAGCAACAACAACAATCCAGTAGATTTCACAAGTAGGATTTGAGAAGAGTAGTGTATACGCAGATCTTATCCCTACCCCGAGAGAGTAGAGAGGCTGTTTTCGATAGACCCTCGACTCAAGAAGACGAAAAAAAACAATATATCAGTACCAACTATAGGAAACCATAGAAATAATGACAACACATCATAAGAACCAGAAAATAGATGAAAAGGAATAACAATAATCAGTAAATAGTGGCCGGCACAATAAAAAACGGGAGAATAATATAAGCACAACATTAACAGCTGGCAATTTAAGACAAAACCCTATCAGAGTAGCCTCACACCGGTACTAAGTAGAAAAATGCTCAACTACTTCCTAACATACAATCATAATGCTCGACCTTCACACCTTCCTATCAAAGGTTATGTCCTCGAAAATCTAAAGCCACGCCAAAATTCAAAAAGTTTAGGATAACATAAATTCTTCTACCAAATTACAGAAAAGAAGTAATAAGTCTTCGTGATAAAGTGTCCATTTTGCTAATATGTTTCAATGCATCGTTGAAGTTTTTGTCAATAGATCACGATTACAAATACTCAAGAGAGGCTAACACACACACACACACACAAGTTTAGACAATAATTGTGACTTGCGAGTTTAAATTTTAAATAATGTATAAATAAATTATACAATTAGGTCAATTGAAGGAAATTATAAGTAATTGATAACTTGCTACACATATTAATTAATGATGTAAAAATATATAATGTGATACATGCGAGGTTTTATTATTAGTACAAAACCGGAGGAGAAATCCATCCCTTACAATATGATGAATTATTGGGAGATAAAATAACGAATAGCCTTATTAACATATGTTGCTTTAGGCTTTAATGAGACTTTCATATATGAATTTTCATTTATTGGGAAAACTACATTATATAATCGATCCTTAAAGTAATAGTCGATAAAAATTTATATGATACTCAAATTTTATATATAATTAGTGTATATTTTTTATATAATTAACTTGCGAATATAATTATTTTTGACCGACCAGTCTGTGTAACTTGCGCGACTTTATTCATAGGACTAATCAACTTTTTGTGCTTTGTTAAGGAAATCTATATGATGTTAGAAAATTCATCAAACCATCTAAAAAGGAAGATTTATTAGCATCAAAGAGAAGAAAGATTCTCCTTAAAATACATGTTACTTGTATAAAATTAACAGTAAAGAAATTATTAGTGTATTAGTTTGTAAATTTGGTGAAAAAAATGTTACTAGTGTGGGATTATTTGCCAGTAGATAAAATTTAACTTTCTTTAATTTTAAAATTACTCTCGTTAATTTCGATATCATTCAAACTGTGAAAAACTTTTCCAGTTTTTTAGAATACCCTATCATTTAAATTAATGGATTGTTATATACTAATCTCCATTAATCATTAATGGACGAAGTTCATATGTATTAGGCCGAGCATTTTGTAAATGAGCTTTTGACATGTTAGAAACATGAGTATACAAGATTTTAATTTTATGGGTTTTAAGTTTTAGAACGATGATGGTAAATATTAATAATTGAACTCTAAAATAATATCCTGTTAGAATGGGAAGGGACAGTCGACCATTCTATTAATTTTCTGGGGAACTACTTAGTGTATATATACATATATATATATGTGTGTGTGTGTGTGTATTTAACGAATTTCTTAACCTATATATAGTAATTGAGCAAAAGCTAGTGAATTTGACCAAATCAAATATGTATATATATATATTTCCATAGTTTTCTAAATTTTCTTTGTGTATGGGCATTTTTTTTAAATCCCTCCCAAGTTAGGAGGATTTATAGTGTTTCTACACTTCTCTTCCAGCGTAACTCAAATTCAAAACCTAATGATCATAAATGAAGGTACTTTTACCAACTGGGCAAGCGGGCATTTACTTTATAGCTTTGGGCCTTTATGTTTTGGAGGGAGTGCAGTTAAGTTGGCAGTTGCAACTTCAATTTTCTATTCAGTTTAGTTGTCCGCTCCATTAATAATATTCAGCAGACTTTCAACTATCTATTTATATTTATACTATATTAACAAAATGTCGTTTTTCTTGATTTCATATTAAATAAAATAGTAATTTAATTAGTTCTCTAATATTTAGGGATGTATATTTAATAACTTCCGTAAGTTATGCTGCAAATGTGCATAAGTTGCAGATTGATGGCTTGACACAATAGGTTAATAATATTGCATAAAAATAATGATTCCAAAATTTATTTTTTGAGGTTGATTTATTTAGATATCAGTTCTAGTTCTTCTTTAATTGTGGTTCATAATTTTCTAACACTATTTTCTTCTTTTATGTCTCGCTTATACTTAATATTGACCTTATGAAAAATAACTTGAAGGATTTCAAATTTTTGGTACGATTCTGAACTACATTTTTCTAACTTTTGGTAGGGTTTAGAACTGCTTTAGTTTGTTGGTGGCTATATATATTAAACCTTTTAGTATTCTTTTAGTATTCTATTTTCTCTCATTGTTTCTTTCATAACTTTTTAGTATTCTTGTGTACAGTGGCGGATCCAGGATTTTGAGGTCGTGGGTGCTCACTTTCTGGCCATATAAAAAATTTGATCATGCAAGAATCGATCCCTAACCACTTCATATTTATGCACTCTGTTCTCACCTCTTAACCAAAACACCCAGAAGACTTTTTGCTTAATGGGTACTTGCTAGTTCTTTATATCAGTATTCCCTGTATTTTCTATATAATTATATAGAGTTTGCGTCGGGGTTAATGGGTGCTTCAGCATCCGGTATGGTCAACGTAGATCCGCCCCTGCTTGTGTATGATGTGGAGGAAGTAGTTATGGGACCAAAATCAGGATTAAATGTATGTATTGTTTTGATTATTTTTTTTTCATGAATATTTTCTTCTCTATCAGTATTTTTTTTTCTTCCAAAAATTATCTTTGTTATATATAAGTAATTCTTTTTCTTCTTTCTTAAGTCTTTGGTAAGTTAATTATTCAAACATTAATTACATGATAATTTTCATATTTAGAAGTCAAAATTTTCAAATTCACTCTAAAGTTTCTAAATCTCTAAATATTGGTGCACTTAATTAGCTTGTTTTTTCCTATGGCTAATCAAGTTGCATGATGATAAAGCAAATATTATAACTTTGACTAAGTAAATTCTTTTCGATGATAATAAATAAAGCATATGATTAAATAATTCTTATTGTATTTGCTGCATATGTTTTCTCACAATAGGACTATATATTACATTTTCAGGTTCAATATCAATATCAACAACAAGAGTTTTGCTCAGATAGAACAACCAAAGCGACAAAAAGTACATACATTTAAAATTAAATTTCACATTAGACAAAATAATCATTTGGTTATTTTTCTAATATTAGTAATATGAATAATCATGTAATATTTTCCAAATATAGGATTTCGTGATTAATTAGATTTTGTGTATTAGATTCTTCCTTATTTAAACTATGTGACATAATAAATTTGTAGAAGAAAAATCAAGATAGTATGTAAAGTGTTTCAAAATAGTCGTTTACATAAACTCTGAATCACTTTTACGTCTTGGGGTACTTTTGTTTATTATATACTTCTATAATTAATTCTAATAAATTAGGTAATAGTTTTGAGCAATTTCAGTTCCTTTTAGGCTTAGGAGTTGTTTGTTTTGTTATAAGTTATAAAAAAATTGAGAATTTGATTTAGGTGTAGGAATAATTTTTTCAAAGGAAATTAACCGATTAGTTCTTTACAAGAAAAAGATTAATTCTTTATAATTTTGTTAGGTGAAGATTTATTAATTCTTTATAAATATTTCAGGTAAACTTTTCGTCCACTTTCCCCTCTTTTAGGTTCAGAAAATTTTTATTTTATTGGTAAAAATCTCAAGCACTTTACCTTCGTTCGCCTATTTTATCCTCTAAACATTTTTTTTTGGTGGCAAATTATAGATTTTTATTCATAATAAAAGCAAGCCATAAAGGAAAAGTACAAGTAAGGGGGACAAAAGCTCGAGTAGTGTTGCCTATATGCTTGGCTATATAATTACTCCTCTGCGCCTCACATTGCCTCTATAGCAGCCTCATGTAGAGAAGTCATGGAGTAGCTGCCGGCAATAATGTCTCACGAGGGCATATAATCTAATAGCCGTTCGAGTGTGTCCAAAGGCATAGGACCTAAGCAAACACATACCGAGCTAAACCTTACCTTACAAATCCTATTGAGGCAAATAAAACATCATCCTCACATTAGACAAAATAGTTATTTTATTTTTCTAATATTTCGAAATCAACTAAATCTTGTATTAAATATTTCCTTACTTTAATTATGTAATATAATTAAAAAATATATATACTCCAATATTAATAGTACACGAAAATCACACATTTTGCATAAACAATTGTTATTGATCGAGCACTTTCCCTTTCTTTTAGGTTTAGGAGTCCCTTTTTTCTTTCTCTTATTTTACATAATTATATATAGTTATACAAAATATTAGAGAGAAATTTAAAAATAAACATTCGCTACAACTACTCGAATATTATATGTAGTGACGTGAATTTCATATTCAATACTGGAAAGTATTCAAATTAACATAGCTAATCAACTTTTTTCACTTATGTTGGATTTGTAATAACAATTAATCTTATAAATTTTATTATTCTCTTTATTTAACTTTTTACTTTATTATGTGACGTGAATTTTGGTGTTTATTATAAATACACCACTTTGACTTTTCTAGATCTTTGCACCTAAATAAAAAAAAATCATATTCTAATATTTAGGACTAAACTTATATTTTAGAATTTCAATTTAACTACAATTCCATCAAAATTGCTTGTGTTCTACCGTTTAATTGTAGGAAATAAAAGGAAAATGTTACATAAGGTTCTTTTATTAAGCATTCATCGTTTTAGAAACTTATAACTTTAAAAATTTATTTTACAGTTGAATATATTTTAAATAATATGTATGTTAAATTTTTAAATATTCAATCATAGGGGAACACACACAAAACGCGTAATCTATATCTGTACTATATTAAAAGCATGAAGGTCCTTGGTAAAATATTGTTTGCTTTTTTTACCCTTTAAAAATAGATTTAGTATTAGATAAAATAATTATTTAATTAATTTTTATATTTAGGAATTCAAAATCAACCTTTTTTTTTTTTTTTACAAAAACTTCTTATTTAAACTACATAGAAGGTCCTAATATTTGGGACTACAAATTCAATTAAAATTTATTTTACTTCAATTCTTTCCTTAAACTAATATTATATCCTTGCGGACTTTAAACATGCTTTTGGAGTTTAATGTGTATCCTTAGCCTATGATGTATATAATTCTTAGTATCTTTTTCTTTTACAAATACTTTCAATAATTGATTACCTAAAAGACATCACCAATGCATGTTATTTTTTTTCCTTTTATTTTTAAAGAGTTTTGATTTAACTTTAGGTATAAATTTCTACAAGTCAGAATTATTGTCAATGTTAATTTTAAAAATAAATTAATCTAGATCCATACTATGTAAAATTATAACTATAACTGATATTTAAACTTTAAATAAATTAATGTACTTGAAATTTTGAAATAACTATAAATTTAAAAAATTGTTTTAATAAACGTGATTTTAAAATTTCAAAATTGTCAATGGCAGAGATCATTCAGAATGAGTTTAATGTAATATTAACTTTTATTTGGTCTTCGATGAATATGTATAGAAGGTATTTAGGCTTAAGACCAATAAGAATCTAGCCAATATTTTTAGATAAGAAGAGGTTCACTTATCGTATATATAATTTTGATGACCTTTAAATGAACAAATAAGAATTTTATGTATTAAGTTACAAAGAACAAATTTCACATGCTAAAAACATACATATAAATATTTAAATTAAAAAAAATTAATGTTGGACTAAACCAAGAAATGAAAAAAAGAATAGAGCAGAACACGTTTTTATACTTTAAATATCTTTTGTTATAAAGTAACTTAACCTCATTTTTCTACATAAAATATTTGTATTAGAATCTTGATAAATTAAAATTAGATTTTATTTTTGTATTGTCCAATAAAATAGAAAACTAATTTATTCCTTACACAATGATTATCATAAAGTTTTTATACTTTATTTATACCAACTGCAAGACTGTGTGCTTTGTTGCATCGAAAATACCTGTTTATCCAAAATTAACAATTAATTTAAGTAATAATTAATTTATTATTTTATTGTATTATGATATTATAAATATAACATTAATAAAAGAGATGTTGCGTGATATATAACAACATAACATATATCTATATAATAATTAATAAAATCCCAAAACTCCACATACTATATAACTAATTCAACTAAATTCATCATCTTTATATATTTTTAAGATATTTAATTCAACTATTGTATTAATGTAATAACATTTATTGTAATCAAATATCGCATTTATTTTAACACCAATTGCTATTTTTCAATAATTTATTCTTTTTTACACGTTTTATACTAATTGACGCGATGTACACGTGCAACTCACGTACACTAAAAATAGTATAAATTAATATAATGAAATCTCTAATGTGCTTACTTGAAGGACATAAGACTAATGTGCATTTGGACTATCACTTTTATAGCTTCAAAATAGATTAGGTAGTCTGATTTATCAAGTTTTTTATTTTTCATTTGATCATTTTATATACATTGGATTTGAAAAACTTGACAAAAACGAAGAGAGACACCTAAACTGAATAATCAAAAACTCTTAGAAACTAAGAAGTGAAACTCAAACTATGAAAAAGTGTGTTACAAACTATATATATGCAAAGGTAATTGCATAGGTGCATGTAATAATTCAGGCACCTATATATTAAGTTGACGATCACTTCACGAAAAAGAAATTACATTTTTTGTATTCGCTGACTTAAAATCTTAAGTATATATACCCATGAGGATACGTACAATCAATTACAAATAGGGCAATGAATCAAACCATTCTCATTACACTTTGGACATCTTTCCTTAACATCCCCATTCACAACCTTGCAACTTCCTCCACAATCAAAACAAGGCACAAACCTAGCCCCTCCACACCCTTCACACCCTAACCTCCCCAGACCCCTCTCCACTCTTGCCCGATTCAGTATCCTCCCGAGTCGACTTGTCTCGTTCAAATTCACCACTTCCTCTACTCCACCAATGTACCTTCCTTTAACAAACAACCTTGGCACGCTCGCGCCTTCTTCCTCTCCTAGAAGCTCTTTCAATTCCTGACGAAACTCGCCGTGCAACGCCACGTCGCGCTCGTCGAAAACCACCCGGTGCGATTCCAGGATTAGTCTCACCTTGTTACAATCCTCGTACGTGCGACGCACACCGCCTAGTGACGTCGTGTAAACAACCAATGAATCCTCGCCACGTGGCGGGCACTTTTCGGGGTAATCACTTAAAGGGTCAAATTTTATGAAAGTTTGAACTTTCCCTTCTTTTTCTCTTTCCATTTTGTCTCTTAACAAAAATATATTCTCTTTCACTGGCTTGTACCCTTCAGATTCTATCCTTTGATGTACATTCCCAGTATGAACCACAATTTGTGACTCATTTTTCACTGTTATATTACCGACTTTCTGCAGCTTTTTATGTTCCTCATAAGTAGGCATGGAGTCTGTCTTCTTCAACCCATTGGGTTTTTTAGAATCTTTAGAAATTTTGGATTCAAGTTCTTCAAGGGTATGAAAGGAAAAGCTTTTTCTTGGAAGTCTCCTTTTCGGGGAAGCGCCGTCATCTTCGGCGGCTGGCAGCGGCGGCGCAGGGAGTGCGAGGAGAGGTTTTTTAGGTGATTTTGGTGGTGGAGGATTTTGTAGGGTGGGTTTAATATCTTCTAAAGCTTTGCTAACTTCATCCCAAGAACGAGGATCCTCATCAATATTTGCGTTGAATTTTGCAAGAATTGGTTGTGGTACTATCGCAAGCTGCTTCTCTTCTTGTTCCTCCTCATCTTCTACCTATTAGAACATAAATTTATCACGTCAGACGATATGATAATGTAAAAAATTCTTTACACATATGCCCACCAGCAGCGGAGGGGGTTCGATTCCCGTTATACGTGATGTGGCGAAAAAGACTGATTCAAAGAGATATGCCTCACCTGTTTTAAGATTTAAAACTTGTCGTCTACTTTCAGAAAATATTTGAAACAGAGAACTTACAATAATACAACGCGTATTCTCTGAAGATTGAGGAACAAGAAGAGATGTATATAATTTAAACTCATTTAAAACGTCTTCTTTTCTAAACATGGAATATCAAGAAAAGAATTATTTGTATAATTGAATTAGTTTCTTATTTTCTATTTAGCCTGTCACAATTGAGGAATTGTTTAATTTCTAAATAGAGTTAAAAAAACGCTCTTCAACATAAAAAGCATATATGTAAAAATAATTGGAAATGGAAGAGACATTGAATAGCATCAAAGGATTTTCGTTAGTGAACTAAATTATAAATTACGTCAGAATATTTATACATAAAAATCATACTTTCAGAGGTGGACATTGGGCCTAACTCAATCCCAAAAGCTATCTTGTAAGATAAGGATAGCCCAAGACGAGACCAAAGACCTCAAATCCTACCGATGTGCGACAACTCAACCCACTCCCTCACGTCCAGGCCTGCACTCTGGAGTGTGGACAACATAAATGGTGGCCCAACACCGATAACAATAATTGGGATGAGCCTGACTCTGATACCATGCCTTGGGCCTAACTCAATCCAAAAGCTAGCTTATGAGATTAGAATTGTCCAAGACTATATAAGGAGACCAAAAACCTCAAATCCCACCAATATGGGACAACTCAACATTATCGACTCATTTAACGTTGAATTTTAGTTTATTTTGAGCCAAAGAGTACCTTGTTATTGCTAGCTTTGAGCCAAGGCTCTTCGACAGAGTTGATATCAAAGACCGCGAAGCTCGTCGGCGGTGGACGGTAGACGTCGACGGTAGCCTCTATTCTTTTCGACGAGGCACAGCCCATAATCTGATAGGTTTGATTCTGAGTTCAACGAAATGTGATTTTAGTTTCTCTTGACTTATGACATATGCTAAGCAAGTACTACTACATGGATATAGTCATATAGGTAAATCTTAGCCTTATAAGTGATATGTGGTGTTTGGTATTGCCAATTGGTATTGAGACAACCAATTGAGGATTTAGCCAAGATTTTGGTCGTATGGATCTTGAGTGGACACGTGGCATTTTGTTTTTTATTTATTTATTCTTTATCTGTTTTTCTTAACCATGAGAAAATGGAAGTAAAAGGATGGACATAACTTCATTTAAGACCAAAGTCGTTTTATAATTTTATGCCGTGTCTTATTTTTCTTTAGTTTTATTCCCATATCCTTGTTTAAGGAATAATACAAATTTAAATTATGAAATAATGCTTTATTTAGAAACAATATAAAACGTTTTACAAGTTTTATTTAGTAACAATATAAAATGTTTTACAAGTTTTGTGTAAATTGAACGACTCCAACGCTAATCCTCTTAGATTATCATCCATGTTAACAACCATTTACCAGTAGTTGGTTTTTAACTCACTCAACTTTGTCAAATTATTTACTCCCCTCATTTTATTTACGTAAACTTATTTAACTGGACACGAAGTTTAATTAAAAAAAAGAAGAGAAAATTTGTTAACTTGTAAAGTAAAATAAGACACATATATTTTATGTGGCTATAAATCATTGTATGAAGGTAAATTATTTTCAAATATAAAAAATCTCAAAGTCTATCTATAGCGATTGCTATTTCATATTGGAGCTTCTGCTAAAGGAAGTGATGATCCCTAGCTTGAGACTCAAACTCCGGAAGCCGACCTGCCAACAGATATTGTGGGAGAATACTCTATACCATCATCAGAAAATATAATTTTCGCCCGATTCACCAAGGAATATTTTGGTTGCTTTTGGCAGATTGCTTATTACTATCTATACTAGCTACATTCATCTACTTCACTCGCAGCCTAGTCTTACCAAAAGGAGTTAAATGTAAATGACAATCTCTGGTGCCAAGAAAGTCACCTTTATCATTCTTTTTGGTACATGCTAAAAAGAAATAGGTTCAAATAAATTAAAAATGACGGAGTATAATTTTTAGATATGCCCTAAAGTGGATACAACTTATGTTTCATTGTCAAAGAGGTAGATAGAGTGGGTACTGAAGGCTGCTAAATTTGAGATGTGGTAATTAGAGACATAAGAGGTCCATTCCATAAAAATGGTACTTGAATTTTATTGGCTTGGAACATAGCACGTACCCACTAATATGCTCTATTTAGTGTCATTTTGACCACATGATAGAAAATGCCAAAGTTTGTATATGACCTACTTTATTTTCTTTCATCAATATCAACCAGAAATATTAATAATCCATAGGATTAATGGTTGGAAATTATGCATAATGAGACGATGTTACCATCACATCTAACACTCACCTCTATTACAACACGTAAATGACTATTTAATTTTAAGTGTAATTTAGACAATTTGGAGTATGAGGCCAAATTATCTGATTTTAAGTATGAATTTAAACAATTCAGAGTAAGAAAAAAACTTATTTGACTCTTCAAATAATAATTGTATCACGTAAAGTAAGATAGAGAGTAGGTGATTAAAAATCGTACTAGCTATAAGTAGAAAAGAACCAATTTAGGTAGTCAAGTGCGTCGATTAATATTAGTACGGCCTACTAATAGTTAGGTGAAGAAAAAGTGGAAATGGCGTGACGTAGCTAATTTTTTATGTGGTATTTAATTTTTATTCAATATTTTTAATGTCGAACAAAAATAACTCTATTAGAATTAATGCAAAAAGATGGTTTTACCCTTTCTTCATGAGTGCTGTGTAAATATTAAGGACATTTTGTCCTTAATATTTACACATCACTCATGAATTTAAGGACATGATGTCCTAAAGTCTAACAACAGAAGGTGCAAATACAAGACATTTTATCCTTAATATTTATACAGCTCTCATGAAGTTAAGGACACAATGTCCTTAATACTTACACAATACATGAAATTAAGGACACTATGTCCTTAACATTTACACTGCACATAAAGTTAAGGACACCATGTCCTTAACATTTACACGGCACATATAAAGTTAAACGACATAATGTCCTAAAATTTAACAACAAAAGTTGCAAATACAGGACACTTTGTCCTTAATATTTATATAGCACTCATGAAGTTAAGGACACAATGTCCTTAATATTTACACAACACTCATGAAATTAAGGATACCACGTCATTAACATTTACACTACACGCATGAAGTTAAAGACACCATGTCTAGCACAGGAGTATTTTCTTCAGGGCGGGTAAAAATTTATTAAAACACTGGCTAAAGAGCAAATGCATTTTAGACAGTGAGTTAAGAATAAATACAACTCTAATTAGTGGCTAACTGGNGAAAAACAACTTCACACCATAGAACCACGCCTCAACAATAGGTCATTTTAGGCCTAGTCATTAATTATCCTTTGGCCAAACAATTTTAGTTAGGCAATATATTATGGAGTAGTATTATACCTTGGGAGAAGAGGCTAATTAGGTGAAGTACAAGATATATGGAAAATCAAGCAAGGAATTTAAGAAGCTTCTTTAGTCTTTCCAAAATCCAGCTACCTCTTATAATTAGATAACATCTATATACCCAAAAATAAGTCTCCTACTGTTCAAGTACCTCAGATATTACAATCTACTGCTGCCAGTGACGAGCAAATAAAATATACTATGCTCTCGACTCCATTTTCTCGATGGCCTTTTCAACTGCAGGAATATTCTTCTTGAATGTTGTCCATTGCTCAGCTGTCAAGCTTATGCCTGCAGGGGACAACAAGGAGTTATAAGGATCAGAGGCAGTCCTCTTCTCTTTTGTCCTCGCTCAATTTTGTCTGAATGAAATCAGGAGATTTACATATTGGAAGTTTAGAAAAGCTACAGGAAAAACGAAGAATATCCTAGCAGTGGACACTACGCTGTCACCACCTATACTGCAGGTGCAAGGACAAGATAGTGAACTTAAGAGGAGGGTTACAACATCTATAGAGGAGCATAAAGTACCATATTTTCCCTGTCCTTGGCCTTATGATGGGCCCAACACTTGTTAGTTTCGATTTCCCGTCCCCAACAAATCATCAGTACCACCGTCATCCATTTCTTTTGCTTCTAGACTCACATTGCTCTTATGATCAAAAGAAGAAGAGAAAAGCTGAGCAGATAGTACACTAGCAGTTGTAGCGTACGTTTAACAGAAAGACCAGAAAGCAAAATATCCGGATGGTCTAACAATGGCCCATAAAGTCCAACATTAAGCAGAAAAAATAATCTTGAAGATTATCAGTCTAAACACTTCCTCACCAAAAAAATGTTTTCTCTTGTTGGGAGAGGGGATGTCAGAAACTCTTAATGAATGCTCTAAGCAAATGCTGGTCTAAAAATTAATAGCTGACGTTTTCTACAAAGCAAATGGAATCGAGAAAAATTAAAGAAGAAATGTCAGGAGCTTTCTTTTCTTACTCTGAAAAATTTCACCTTCTTATTGTGCTCATTTCCAACGTCATACACTAAGCCATATTTATGCTATGTCATTGGGAGCATTGTAAATTCTGGATGATGTAAATGATGGAGTTGAATAACATATGGATAGCGGAATGCAGGGGTGACAAACACCTCCATTGCGGTGGGGGTGACATGTTTTTGAGATGGACAAAGATAAGAGATAAAATTACAAATAATATTAAGCAGATTGAAAACAAATTAAAATCAAATATTAACAAGGTAACTTTGGAAACAACTGAAAAGCCAGGACAACACTAGAAAGTAAAGCCATTGACTTGGAAATTAACTGCTAAAAGATCAGAGTGTAGATAGCCTTTGAGACACTCCTCGTATGATACTCACTGGTGGAGGTTTAAAATCAGCAATAAGGCAAGGAATGCTTATCAAAAAATTAAATTCTTTATTGATTACCCAAGCAGTAGGGCAACCGAAGTGCTTATGTAATAAGAACCGAAATTCTTGTCCTATTTTTGTGTTCTCTCGACCTCTTTAAGTGACAGCAGTAGACATAGCTAATAGAATCATGTACTATAAGCTAATTATATATATATATTTTTTTTTTTTTT
>MCJB01018638.1:113916-129364 GCA_002018475.1 Nicotiana obtusifolia | reverse complement strand
ATATATATATATATATATATATATATATATATATATATATATATATATATATATATATATATATATATATATATATGTATAATCATAGTTACAAAGATGGAGGCGACATAGACCTTTCCTCCCAAAACGAAAGGTGCGCATTCTTGATCATCGAGACTTGATAATCAAGTATACGTAGCTAATTGTGATGGGTTAGACCTATGGCAATGTAATGATTATCTAGCTTATAACATCGATACATAATCATATATACAAAAACACCGTGAGTAATATGCATACTTAGTTTACATGTTCACCCTTCTACTTCTGCATATTTCCATTTGACACCTAATATGGCCAACACATTTTCATTTGAGTAACAAATTCCTCTGTTCCTCCTCACTCTCCATTTCTAGAACCAGTTAATAGGGTTTCAAAGTCGGAGACCGAACAAAATTCAGTTCTCATATTTCTGCAACCCTATTCCCTTTTCTAAATATCTCCAGAAAACGCCTACAACATTCTTCGTCGGAATTCACCGTACTGGATTATTAGGTTTTAATTTTTTTCATGAATGTCGACGATTTTTTCATGACTTATGAATGGATGTTAACTTTTTCTCCGGCGCCGTCACGTTTATCTGTTGCGTTTTCGCGGCCGCCGCTATTTTAACCCGCCGATCAAATTCAAAATCAAAATCAAAATCAGTTCCGACGAACAGCGGAGATAATTCTCGTAATTGTGCGTGTGGCAGTGGTGGAGGAGGAAGTTTCGAAATGGTGGAGAAGGTTAGTGTGACAGTGGCGGCGGGAGAGAAGCAGACAGGGGCGTCGATGATGGAGCAGCTAGTTCCGGAGATCACGACGCACGCGTTGAGCTATTTGGATTTTCCGAGTCTTTGTAGGCTTTCTATGACGAATTCGCTTATGAGGAAAGCTGCAAATGATGATAATGCCTGGAAAGCTCTCTATCATAAGGTGCGCCATTCGAAATTTCCTTGAAAGTTTTAATTTTTCACATTATTAGTGTTGCCTCTTCCCAAATTTAAACCGTCGTTACATAGAATCTCAACTCAAAATTAAATTCTATACTAGTATTACATTAGTGATAGTGGTAGAAAATATTAAAGTGATAATTGAAAAGCTAGCTTGATAGAGTAAACATCGCGTCAAATTTAATAGTTGAACAGTTTTAGGAAGATGAATTCTTGGAAGTTTTGAAAGTTCTTTAGAAGAAGAATTGCGCCAATTTCCGGGACGTCTCAAAATGGAAAAGGTGTAGTATTAATTTGGCACTCTTATGAAGGACGATTATAGAAGACTATTTATTATTAGGTTATTAGCTTTAGAACAGCTAGATTCACCAACTATGCTGGGATAGGTATCCGGAGTAGTTGAGATTTAGTTCAAGGAAGCTTGTTACGTGTAGAGATTAATCTGGTCAGTTGGTCCTAATCTTATTCTTTCCTCTGTGCTTCATGGCTGAACTGACAGTTGAAACGGATAATTTGACTTTTCTTTGCCTCGCTAACTGTGTAGAGGATATGCTTTGAGCAGTCTCCAATCAAAGGCAAAATTAAATAGCTTTAGAGTAGTATTGTCTATATTGGAAGTCGCACCGTCAAACGGTCATTTAATTCACCTAGCGCATGGATTTATGGCATAACGAGCATTCACAAAGCTACTCATTTTGTATTTCACTGATTATGTTGTGAAAGTGCTAGGAAAAGTTTTGGAGGATGGTTTAAGAGAAACTATGCTTTGTATATTTTTCCGTTTCCTTTTTTGTTATCTGTGATTTAGGAAATTAACTGTCCGCTTCACGACTCTATTTAAATGATTAGTGGGGTATAGTAATCTTACATAGGCACTCGTTAGGTTATCTGAAGTCTGTTGTCAAATAGTTTCTTACTGCTTCTTCCTTTAGGTGCTTTCTGTATGTGTGTGCAAATTTAGGGGTATATGAGAATTCTCTTGGCGCTGATTGGCTTAATAACTCCTTCTAGGAGGAAAGTCATGTAAGTCTTAGACATTAAGGAAACACCATGTTCCAGTTTCCATCTGCTTCCCAATGTTTTGTTTCATTGTACTTCTAGATACATGGGTAGCTTTTAAAGTTTGGTTTGCCTTAGTTTTCTTTATTCATGTCATTGAAAGATTTTCGAGCTTAGCTGCAATTATTTTTTTGCTATTTAGGAAAAAGCGTAGTACAGGATTAATAGGTATTATCTGTTTGGTCTTTTATCTTGTCTTAAGAAAACAGAAGCTATGACCTATCACCTATCTTTCATTGTCTTCTATCATGGGCTAAATTTTTAACTGTTTCTTCCAACAATATGGAGTTTTGTAGCCTAAAATTGTTTAAGCATGAGAAAGACACTGAAACAATGCTGTATTACTCTGTGAAGCTTCTGTGTCAGTGTTCCAAGTGTTATAATTGCTCAATATTATGCCAAATTATAGATGAAAAGCTTTTCTCTTGCATCACATAATAGCCGTGCCAGCAATTTTCTGGCTTGCGATTCGGAGTTCAAAACTTTTGGTAGACCATCTTCCCCAAACTGAATTCTCCTCTTTGATATACCATAACTACAACATATGAATTTAAAAAATACGCCCATTTTGTAAGTAAATAAGAGTCTTACTGCATCACATAGGGGGAATCTCTGGTATACATGGTGTATGGTACAGTTCACTATTAAAAAAAGCATAAAAGGTGGACAGTCATTCTAAGGGAAGAATAAGAAGTATACAGAAAGGGAAATAACAATGTTCAATGTTAAAAGGAAAGGGATGAATACACAAGGAAAGCAAGCTACTTATTCATTAATTAGGAATTCTAAGGGAGAAAAGAGTTTACTTTATTGGGAAAATGGGTCCAATGTTTTGTTTGTGTAACACAACATGTGGTGGAGCTTTCCTTTTGAGTAAAGCCGTCAGTACTTTTGTAGACGTTGCTTGATCCCTATGGGCTTTGATACTAGCTGATGCACAGATTCTATGTTGCTCGGAATCTTCACTTTCGAGGCCCGTGTCGACACGGTGTGGGTGTGGGTGTGGGATCCGTACTAGATTTGATCAATCGATTTTGAGTACTTTAACCAAAATCGACGGAGGAGTCCGAAACATATACAACGATTTCTTAATTAAAAACAAAAACTATGGTGGAATCATAATCTAGGCTTAGTTTTATAAATCTATTTTTAGATATTTGAATTATTTTTAGCCGAATCTACGCACCCATACTCGTACCTGGATCCGTGCCACCGAATCCTAAAACTTAGATCATAAAGGATCCGACCTCTAGATCCGCACCCGAGTCCGAGCAACTTAGCATAGATTTATAGAGATATTTAGCCACATGGAATACAACAGAAGGTCCCAAATGGGATGGCCTGCGTGGTTAAGGGATGAGAGTAACAACTTGGATATTCTCGGTCTGAATCCAACCACAAACACTTGGTGCAAGCCCCTGTTACCTTTCTCCCAAAAGAAAAAAGAAGAAGGTGTAAACCCTCAGCTCCTGCCTTGCTTGCAAGATTAGCATGACAGCCTGTGCTTGTGGGTTGGACAGGCTGGCAACTGGTTTACGTGAGGTGCTCAAGTGGCCTGGACACCACCAATAGAAAAAGAAGATATAGAATAAAACAGAAGAGAGAAATATGAGATTGGCTCTACTTCTGGTATCTACACCAGTTAAAAAGTCTATCGGGTGAAAATCATTTACATCCCCTATGTTTGTTTTAAAAATCAAACTTGTCCTTCAACTTTGAACAATTGTCACTCTCTTCGAAATTGGATGGAAAGAAATTGAAGCTGAAGGATGAAGGTCGTGAAATCTAAAAGAATTAGGATAAAAGGGTAAGCAAGGGCTTACCTCGCTACTTCTGTTATATTAATAATTTTGTTTATCAACTTACCTTTTTGTTCTTCAAAATGATTGAACATCAAACACCAAACTTAGGCAATAAGTTGTTATGTAAGTTAAGCACGGGAAAAAGTTGGAAAATGTATATACACTTTGTTTGTTTCAACATGTATTTGAATGTTGCTTGGAAGTGTCAGTGTTGTGATTATCTTTTATTTTCTCCTTTTAGGATTTCACATTGGAGCAGGATTCTATGACTCCAATCAATGGATGGAAGGCTTACTATGCCGCTACAAGAGCCATTATGAATGTCAATGCTGAGTTTTTCAAAATCATTAAAGAAAGATCACTCCCAGCTATGGAACGTTTTTGGCTCAATGCAGATTATGTGAAGTGTTTTCATGCCTCTGGGGAGTACTTTACGAGGTATGAGTTTTTCCATCCTCTAAGGGGGTCTCTCTTGAGCTGTACTACTTCTTCATCTCTGCGCTTGCATCTCTTATTGTGTTCTCCCTCTCAGCCTCCTACCTTTTTCCTTTTTGTGATTAAATTCTCTGAAATATTTTCATATGACAAACTTGTCATGCTTCTGCCTGCAACAACCAAATTTCTTGAGTCTGGTTTCTCTGTGCATATTATGTTCTCCGTTATGTGTTAAGTTTTCATTCTCTGAATAGATGGTTGCTAATTTTCTTTTTCTTGTGCGTGTGGGTTGAGGCCTTGCTGGTGCAGTTGTTTATAAATCTACTTTTACATATTTTAGGAAAAAGAGAGCAAACCTTGGGGTAAATGCGCTGCAATTGGGTCGAGATTTAACATATACTTTGTTTCTTTGCTAGAGTATATATGTCCTATATTGTTGGTTAAGATTTTCAAAGGGCTTGATGATAGTCCCGACTACTCGGCTACTCTACCCGTTGTATTAAGGTCTTGGATAGGATGTTTGGATTCTTTCTCATGGTAATTTCAGCCAATCTTGGGTTATTACTTATTACATCAGTTTTTTTCCCTCTACTTGTATCACTTTGGGCTTCTTTTCATGATTCAGTTCATTTATACATTAGCTCTATTTCAGAGTTGAGCCTACTCTTTCTATTCCAAGCCCACACTTCCTCCATCTATTGAGTATTGACCTACCTTTTAGGCCCATTCTTCCATACTTTGAGCTACTTCAATTTGTCAAAAAATTCTTTAAAAAAGAAGGTGAAAGAAGATCTTCAAAAATCTACGCCTATCCCTAGTATTGGGTTACACAAGTGGTAGTGTGTTAAAACTTTACCTGTGACATTGTTGTATGGTTCTAAAACGTACTTTCATTGCAGTTATAATGCAGTCATGGGCAGCTGGCAGCTGGCTTTTAACTGGGAGCAAAATGTTGACTTCGAGATTAGGGACGTAAGGGCTAGGGTAATGACAGATGCGGCGTGGGTGACTATGAAAGCGTATCTTAATATGGGTTCAGGTAATGTGACTAACGTGTTTGAATTCCATAACGGGAGATGGTACATGGTGCATCATCATTGCTCAGTGATGCTCATTCATGGAGGTGCAGGGCAACAAGTTGTGCAGGGATAGGATTACAGAGAGGCAACTGTGAAGAAGATTGATTATTCTTTTGAAATTGGACAGTGGTATAGTGTTCGTTTATAGTAGGATTAACTTACTCTGGAATCTCCATAAAATTATTTATGTAGTTCCTGCTTCCTTTTTTGTTTTTCTTATTTTTCCCATCATCGGCGGTTTAGAAATCGCTAGTTTCTTCCCACCTATTGTTGCTTTGCTAACTTTCTTGGCAATACAAATGCACAGTTTGATTTGTCAGAATTTGCAAATGTGGCCATGGTCGTGGAGATGACATTAGGCTTCGGCCGTCGTGAAAACTTGGACAGTGTGATTGGAGGTTGAAAACCTTGTATCTTCCACAATTGAAGGTTAGACGACAGCATCAAATGGGGGAAAGTGCACATATAGCCATTGTCAGTAGTCAGTACTTATTTTGTTTTAAAATTTTAAACTAAAAATTCTAACTTCACACGCGTGTTGCAGCTAAAACGCACACGTAAATATATGCGATTGTCAAATAATAAAATGATAAGATAGAATGTTGAACCCACGAGGACTTGTTATTAACTATTAGTTAGATCAACATATCTTAATTATCTAAATAAGGTTTAAACCCAAAAGTAGTGATGCCAAATTTATTAAACTAAAAAGAAAATAAATAATACACTTTGAACAAAGGAAGACAAGATTTTTATATTATCAATGTAATGAAAACGGTTTAAGATTATGGGCTATCTAACATTCGTATTGTAATATTCAATTGAATTTACTAACTAATTCATCTAGTTTATTGGTTGTCAGGGTCATATATCTGTCGAGTTTTTACTCGCCTATTCAAGCTAACCTAACGCCTATATGTCTATGGTATTAAAATTAATAAGAACGCATTTGTAATTCATGTAAATCAACCAAGCAAGGCAATTAGGTGTATGTCTATCCTAATCGCGAAACCATTCCCCGATGCCCAGATTCAAGAACTTGCTCTACTCAATCCTATGTGCAATCTAGAATTACCACTTTCGAGTTCAATTCTAGATTCGTAGATAGTATTCAATTGGTGATCAAGCAATCAAATAATTAAGTGTAAGATTAAATAAATAAACTAATATGATAAATCAAGAAACAAAAATCAATATCCGAATAACAATAGTCATGAAAGAACCACAACTCAAGAACGTGAAGTTTAGCTCCACATAGACATGGTAGCCAAACAACAAATCATACAAATAAACATAAAAATTACTAAGTTTGGCGGAAGAAGATGAAATCCGGCCTCCACGGCGATTCAGTTCTCTTCCTAGGTTGAATCCCCTTCAAAAAGTATGTTGATGACCTAAAAGAGGCATTTTTGGCTTATATATTGCGTCCAAAAGTCGTGGGCCAAAGTTTTCCTTTTCCTTTTCCGAATCAGTTTCAGAGATTAATGCAAGGTGGATGCTTCGAGTCCGCCTCTGTTTTAACTTCTCAGCATCGTATGTTGGGGTGGATGCTTCGCGTCCACCCTCTGTTCTTTGTTGTGCCCAGGTGCGGATGCTAAGGTGGATGCCTTCTCAAGACTTCACTACTAAGGGTGCTCCAAATAGCATTTTTTTAAGGTTGGATGCGACACATCCATCCTCTTCTCCGATAGCTGGAGCATCTTTTCTTCGTATTTTGCATTCCAAACATCCTAATTCCTCACACACACACTTAATTAGTTGTAAAACCAGTAATGAACACATGTTGGGCATTTTAAACACCAAATAGTACCAAAAATCAATTAAAACATGAGTAAAGCAATATTAAAACATATAGAAATATGCCCAACATCAATTAGATGACAACATCAAATGGGGGAAGTGCACATATAGGCATTGTCAAGGATGCTATTTAGAAACTAGCCAGTATTTATTTTGTCCTAAAAATTTAAATTAAAAATCTTAACTTCAGAATAACTCAAGACATTTTTATCTTGAAAAATAGAACTGAAAAATTGAAATTCAAAATATTCTACTAATTTTTAAATAATAATTTTTTAGAATAATTACTTGATATCATTTCTACCGTGAAATAAGGACTGACAGAAAAGATTTTAACAAAGAAAAAGCCCACTTGCTGCTGAAGATACTGATGAGACATCCTAGCTTAAAATGACAACATGCAAATTACTACTCCTACTTAGTTTGGTGAAACGCAAACCAAAGTTTAATTGTAAAACATCCATACAGTAACTGGGAAACCCGTTTTTGTCATATGTGTGGTAACTTAAGGTCGTTTGGTACGAACACAAGTAATGCATGGATTAGTAATACACGGATTAGTGATGCAGGTATTAGTGATGCAAGAATTGTAGTGTTGGGATTATTTTTTATCAAGTGTTTGGTTCATTGTATTAAAAATTAACTTGTGTTTGATTTAAAACTGTATAAAATCTTCTTTATAATTATACCCTTGAATATTCTTCTTTCTGTATATAAAGAAATTTAGGAAAATGGTTTGAGGGGCGGTTTAATAATTTTCGAGTCTTATCCAGGTGTAGTTAATACAGGGAGTAGTAATCCCTTGGTTTCTTTAGTATTAGCTAAGCCCTCCTATGAGGTATAAGTAATCCATGTATTAGGTATGTATAAATTGAATTGAGCAACCAAACATTATATTGGACGGATTAAATTTTTATACAGGATTAGTTTACTTAGTACAACCTACCAAATGACCTCATAGTGATTAACATAATAATGTAATGATGGATTATAAAGAATATTCAAGTTGATTTTAATTAATTAGGAATTAAGATGTCGTTGATTGATTACTAAAGAACCTCTTAAAGCATTTCTTTCAGTTACAATCGTTTAAATGCCTTGGCTTAAACTTTGTGGGCATATTACTATGCAAAAAGCATATTCTTTAGTTGATACAAGAATGTGATATTAGTGAGAAATGAAGAGCAAATCCAATTCATGCAAGGAAATCCTCATGTTAAGTCGAATTAATGAGATAATGTTAAAAAATTCCATGAATATTGCCTTCACCTCTTTACTGGAGGTGGCAAAATGGTTAAAAGAAAACAGTTATCCACCCATATTATCCATTAAAAAATGAGTTAGACAATGAACTTTTTAGAAACGGCTCGAATATGAATAAGATTCATATTATTTACTTAGAAAATGGTTAACCAAATGGATAACCAATGGATAATTAATGTGTTTAACTTTTACATTTATAAAGCCTCAAATTGGGGGTTTCTCAAGTTTGAAAGACTAGGATATCTCCCATAACTGATCATATTCAAGAAGCCATGAATAATATTGATATCCATATTATCCATTGGATAACCCGTTTTTATCCGTTTTTAAAGCCATTACTATGGTCCTACCGAAATATTTTCATAGGAAATATTACTAAAATTATTTTCTATATTTTCCCTTACTTGGGATCAGTGGGGGATCTACACGTAGGGTAGGGGATCATCGACCCTAATAATTTTAAAAAAAATATATGTATATATATATTTTGATTGACACGTATAACTCAAAGCTTAGACAATTATATTGGTCGATTTGGTGGCAACTTGACTTTTAATGAGCGTTTGGACATAAGAATTGTAAAATTTCAAAAAAAGTGCAAAAACTTTTCAAGTGAAAATGATATTTGAAAATTAGATTTGTGTTTGGACATGAGTGAAAATTTAGAATTTTTTTTTTGGAGTTTTTTAAATTTTCAAAAAATTTTAAAATTCATCTTCAAGTGAAATTTGAAAATTTTATGACCAAACACTGATTTCGAAAAAAGTAAAATTTTTCGAAAAATATCAAAAACATTCTTGTGTCCAAATGGTTTGAAGCGCGAAAGCAAAGAACAAACATCTCCACTAAGAAAAATACCCATCGCGATCGCGTCCCTCTCCCGCAATCGCGAAGCACTCTGAAAAACCAGAAAACCATCAATCTCATGCAACTCCGAAATGGTCCGAAGTCAATTCAAAACATAACCGAGCCCTTTGGGACCTCGTCCGAACATGCCAATAAGTCCCATAACATAACACGAACTTACTGGAGGTCTCAAATCACACATAACAACATCAAAACCACGAATCGCACCTCGAATCGAACTTAATGAACTTTTAAACTTTCAACTTCGAAATCTCGTGCCGAACCATATCAAATCAACTTGGAATATCCTCAAATTTTGCGCACAAGTTCCAGATGATATAACGAAGCTACACCAACTCCCGGAACTAAAATCCGAATTCGATATTCTCAAAGTCAACTTCCGGTCAAACTTATGAGCTTTCCAAACCTTCAAATGTTCAACTTTCGCCAATTTGTGCTGAATCCTTCTAGAAATATCCAAATGCAAATCCGGGCATACGCCCGAGTCCTGAATCACCATCCAGACCTAGTGGAACCATCAAATTCCAATCCGAGGTCAAATGCTAAAAAGTCAAACTCGGTCAACTCTTCCAACTTAAAGCTTCAATTCATGAAGTTCATTCTTCCAAATCGATTCCGAATAACCTGAAAACCAAAACCGACGATTCATACGAGTCATAATACATCATGCGGAGATACTCGTGCCCTCAAACTGCCGAGAAAAGTGTAAATCCTCAAAACGACTAGTCGGGTCGTTACAAATATTAATTATTTTTAGAAAATTATACTTTTTCCTTTAATTTTTGTTTACAATTCAAAGATACTTTAAATAATATTTATGTAGTTTTATAAAATTTTGTTCATCAATATCAACTTGTACTTTTTCACTTCAAATTTTTCTTCATTACGCTACACTTTGGTATCATTTTATAGTTTTCACTACTATGCTAAAAGTGGGAAAATCCTAAGTCTAAAGTCGAATTACGTAAATGCCCATCAAAATCTGAATGGCATATTTGATGGGATCCATCTCATTTAAAAGCCAAAGTAATAGGCATGTGCTTTGTTGAATTTCTTTGGTTTGGTAGCCAACTTTGTTGAATTTCTTTGGTTGGTAGCCAACTTTGTTGAATTGTCAACATTGAAGAAAAAGAAGGAAAATTGTGTATTGTCAAATATAGTAGGCTTTAGAGAGTGAGGCTTCGGCTATAAAAGGAGAGCTTCGACTCTCATTTCTACACATCAACAAAGAGAGAAAGAAAGAGTGAGGTTCACAGACAAGGTATAAGAAAATAGTCTGTGAGAAAAATAGGGAGTGAGTGATATTGTAGTGAGGTGAGAATATCAAAAGAGGGTTATTTCTTTTGAGTGTTGTAGTGGTCTTTGGAGTATTTTACTCGGATCTACAAAGTGTAAAATTCCTTGCTATAGTGATATCAGTTGCTCGTCTCAGGGCCGTGGTTTTTTTTCTTATTCGACAGGGTTTTTCACGTAAAAATCTTGGTGTCGTTGTCACTAATTTATTCTTGTTAATTACCGTATCTCGGTGCTACATTATTATTCCGCTTTTATTACTGTGAATATTATTTCTGTAGGGGGTTTATTCCCAACAACTGGTATCAGAGCACAGGTTCTGCTCGTTCACAGAAATACTATTCATTATCTGTAGTACTATACTCGGTAAAAAATAAAAATGTCCGGAGTAAAGTACGAGGTAGCAAAATTCAACGGAGATAGCGGTTTCTCAACCTGACAAAGAAGGATGAGGGATTTGCTCATCCAACAAGGATTACACAAGGTATTAGATGCTGATGCCAAAAAGCCTGATACTGTGAAAGCTGAGGATTGGGCTGACTTGGATGAAAGGGCTGCTAGTGCAATCAGGCTGCACTTATCAGATGATGTGGTAAATAACATCATTGATGAAGACACCGCATGTGGCATTTGGACAAGGTTGGAAAGCCTATACATGTCCAAAACGCTGACAAATAAATTGTACCTGAAGAAGAGGCTATACGCCCTACACATGGGTGAAGGTACGGACTTTTTGTCACATTTAAATGTGTTTAACGGACTAATCACACAGCTCGCCAATCTCAGAGTGAAAATTGAGGAAGAAGATAAAGCTATCTTGCTGTTGAACTCGTTGCCATCTTTGTGCGATAATCTGGCAACAACCATCCTGCAGTAAGACTACCATTGAGTTGAAAGATGTCACATCAACTCTTCTACTCAATGAGAAGATGAGAAAGAAGCATGAAAATCAAGGACAAGCTCTCATCACAGAAAGTAGAGGCAGGAGTTATCAAAGGAGTTCGAGCAACTATGGTAGATCTGGAGCTCGTGGGAAGTTTAAGAACCGATCCAAATCAAGAGCCAGAAATTGCTACAATTGTGATCAACCAGGTCACTTCAAAAGAGATTACCCAAACCAAGGAAGGGCAAAGGTGAAACTAGTGGCCAGAAGCATGACGACAACACAACCGCCATGGTGCAGAACAATGATAATGTTGTCCTCTTTATAAACGAGGAAGAGGAATGCATGCACTTATCAGGTCCAAAGTCGGAATGAGTGGTTGATACAGCAGCATCTCACCATGCCACACCGGTAAGAGATCTTTTTTGCAGATATGTAGCTGGTGATTTCGGCACTGTAAGAATGGATAACACAAGTTACTCAAAGATTGTGGGGATTGGTGACATTTGTATCAAGACAAATGTCGGATGCACATTGGTTCTAAAAGACGTGCGACATGTACCTGATTTGCGGATGAACTTGATCTTGGGAATTGCATTAGACCGAGATGGATACGGGAACTATTTTGCAAATCAAAAGTGGAGACTCACCAAGGGATCATTGGTGATTGCAAAAGGAGTTGCTCGTGGCACGTTGTACATGAAAAATGCAGAAATATGCCAAGGTGAATTGAACGCGGCACAAGATGAGATTTCTACAGATTTGTGGCACAAAAGGATGGGTCATATGAGCGAGAAGCGATTGCAGATTCTTGCCAAGAAATCAATCATTTCTTATGCCAAAGGTACAACGGTAAAACCTTGTGACTACTGTTTATTTGGTAAGCAGCATAAAGTCTCATTTCAGACATCGTCTGAAAGAAAATTGAATATACTTGATTTGGAATATTCTGATGTTTGTGGTCCAATGGAAATTGAATCGATGGGCGGTAACAAATATTTTGTTACTTTTATTGATGATGCTTCACGAAAATTATGGATTTATATTTTGAAAACCAAAGACCAGGTGTTTCAAGTTTTCCAGAAGTTTCATGCTCTAGTGGAAAGGGAGACAGGCCAAAAGTTAAAGCGTCTCCGAAGTGACAATGGAGGTGAGTACACTTCAAGGGAATTTGAAGAGTACTGTTCGAGCCATGGGATCAGACATGAAAAGAAGTTCCTGGAACCCCACAACACAATGGCGTAGCCGAAAGGATGAATCGCACCATTATAGAAAAGGTGAGAAGCATGCTCAGAATGGATAAACTGCCTAAGTCATTCTGGGGTGAAGCAGTTCAGACAGTGTTACCTTACCAATAGAAGTCCATCAGTTCCGCTGGCGTTTGACATCCCAGAGAGAATTTGGACCAGCAAGGAAGTGTCCTATTCGCATCTGAAGGTGTTCGATTGCAGAGCTTTGGCATATGTACCAAGGAGCAGAGAACAAAGCTGGATGATAAATCTGTTCCCTGCATATTCATCGAATATGGAGATGAAGAGTTCGGATACAGATTGTGGGATCCTGTAAAGAAGAAGGTCATTAGAAGCAGAGATGTAGTCTTCCGAGAAAGTGAAGTTGGAACTGCTGATGATATGCCAGAGAAGGCCAAGAATGGTATAATTCCTAATCTTATTACTATTCCTTCTACTTCTAATAATCCCACAAGTGCAGAAAGTAGGACCGACGAGGTTGCCGAGCAGGGGGAGCAACTTGATGATGGTGTCGAGCAAGTGGAGCACCCCACTCAGGAAGAAGAACAACCTCAACCTCTGAGGAGATCAGAGAGGCCAAGGGTAGAGTCATGTAGGTACCCTTTCACAGAGTATGTCCTCATCAGTGATGAAGGGGAGCCAGAAAGTCTTAAGGTGGTGTTGTCCCATCCAGAAAAGAACCAGTTGATGAAATTCATGCAAGAAGAGATGGAATCTCTACAGAAAAATGGCACGTACAAGCTGGTTGAACTTCCAAAGGGTAAAAGACCACTCAAATGCAAATGGGCCTTTAAACTCAAGAAAGATGAAAATGACAAGCTGGTGAGATACAAAGCTCGATTGGTGGTAAAAGGCTTCGAGCAAAATAAAGGTATTGATTTTGACAAAAATTTTTCACCTGTTGTCAAAATGACTTCTATTCGAACAATCTTGAGTTTAGCAGCTAGCCTAGATCTTGAAGTGGAGCAGTTGGACGTGAAAACTGCATTTCTTTACGGAGATTTGGAAGAGGAGATCTATATGGAGCAGCCAGAAGGATTTGAAGTAGCTGAAAGAAAACACATGGTGTGCAAACTGAATAAGAGTCTTTATGGGTTGAAGCAGGCACCAAGGCAGTGGAAAAAACAAGGGGCTGATCGTAAAGTTGAAGAGAGATTTGTCCAAGTCATTTGATATGAAGGACTTGGGCCCAGCGCAACAAATTCTAGGTATGATGATAGTTCGAGAGACAACAAGCAGAAAGTTGTGGCTATCTCAGGAGAAGTACATTGAACGTGTACTGGAACGCTTCAACGTAAAGAATGCTAAGCCAGTCAGCACACCTATTGCTAGTCATCTAAAGTTGAGCAAGAAAATGTGTCCTACAACAGTGGAGGAGAAAGGGAACATGGCTAGAGTTCCTTATTCTTCAGCAATCGGAAGCTTGATGTATGCAATGGTATGCACCAAACCTGATATTGCTCATGCAGTTGGTGTTGTTAGCAGATTCCTTGAAAATCCTGGAAAGGAACATTGGGAAGCAGTCAAGTGGATACTCAGGTACCTTAGAGGTACTGTAGGAGACTGCTTGTGTTTTGGAGGATCTAATCCAATCTTGAAGGGCTACACGGATGATGATATGGCCGGTGATACTGATAATAGAAAATCCATTACTGGATATCTATTTACTTTTTCAGGGGGAGCTATATCATGGCAGTCTAAATTGCAGAAGTGTGTTGCACTTTCAACAACTGAAGCAGACTACATTGCTGCTACAGAAGCTGGCAAGGAGATGGTATGGCTCAAGCGGTTTCTTCAAGAGCTGGAATTGCATCAAAAGGAGTATGTCGTCTATTGTGACAGTCAAAGTGCAATAGACTCGAGCAAGAACTCCATGTACCATGCAAGAACAAAGCATATAGATGTGAGATATCATTGGATTCGTAAGCAGGTGGAGAACGAATCTTTACAGGTCAAAAAGATTCACACGAGTGAAAATCCTGCTGATATGTTGACCAAGGTGGTACCAAGAGACAAGTTCGAGCTATGCAAAGAACTTGTCTGCATGCACTCAAACTAGAAGACAGTGCTACCTCCTCTAGATGAATGAGACTGGAGGGGGAGATTGATGGGATCCATCTCATTCAAAAGCCAAAGTAATAGGCATGTGCTTTGTTAAATTTTTTGTTGAACTTTTTTGGTTGGTAGCCAACTTTGTTGAATTGTCAACATTGAAGAAAATAAAGGAAAAGTTTTATCCTGTGAGAAACTTTTATAACCACACAAATGTCATGACCCTACAAAACTTTTACCTCTTAATATTTTAAGACCACAAATCTCAAAAGTTTTCTTTTTTTTGTCTTAAACTCCGTACCGAGTCAAACTACCTCATCTAAATTGAAACGAAGGGACTAAGAAATACCATAAATGTATTTGATTAAACATCGCATGATCCTGTCGCATTGAATACCCATTGTTTTTCTTCTTTCTCAAAAAGTTATTCACTTCCCAACATTTTATCAAACAGTGTATATAACCCGGAGATACGAGGGACTCCATCTTGCACTATCATATTTTTCGGATCGAAATCGAATAGAAACCTTTGAGCCTTACATATTTCTCTATCAACCTTAAACATTACAATTATATTATAATTCTCATCTTAACTATAAGTAAATCACGATGAACAATTTAACAGTAGCTTTAGAGAAAAACTTCGTGGCTTTCTTATTTTTCTAACACACCTCAGTTTATTTTGTTCCCCC
>MCJB01018638.1:64499-113624 GCA_002018475.1 Nicotiana obtusifolia | reverse complement strand
GGGGGGGGGGGGGACAAAATTTAAAGGACAGAAAAGAGAAAAAGGAAACAAAAACACACGCATCATGCAGACATAGATTGAAGTACTTAATCTTAAGCAACTGACTGTCCACCATCGATCGCATTTGACTATCTATTTTTGGTCTACCAAATAAATAACGAATATGGCTACCCCCTAAATGTTTCTTTCCAAAACCATTCAAAAATTATAACAACATTACAACATTAATTCTGTTTACCCGCAAAAGGATACAGTTAAATTTGTTATGTAGTTCATAGACAAGCAAGCTGATTTGATCCAAAAATGATAAAGAAATAAGGTAAAGATAAGACTTAGCAATAGAAGTTGAAGAAGATAACAAGCCTGGCTCTGAGTGCAATATCTCTGAGGACATAAATAAAAGTGTTTACCCTTAAAAAGGATAACAATTAAATTGTACGTTGTTTAAAGGATAAGTAGTTTATTTTAACACAGATCAAAGAACAGTAGGTAATTGAATTAAAAGGAATAAAACGATCAAACCAAATATGACAAAATAATTAAGCGTGGCGTTAGATTCGAATGCTAAGGACTAGTCTCAATCGAGCCCTCAGAATGGAGCTCGGTTGCAACTACATGGATGATCAGCTGAAGAAAACACTTGAATAATTACTAAAAGACGAAAGTAAACTTTATTGCTTTGATATGCGTGACAACAGTGACCCAAAAAAATGAAAAGGTTCCCCCCTTTATATAGTAGGAGAGTGTTAACCCCAATACAAGTCTAAATAAGGTAAAAATCATTTCCTTCTTTTTCTCTCATGAAAACACGATCTACAACCAATATGGAGCGTGATCCGCACCGTAATATACAATTGATGGTGGATATTTCAGCTCTCCATTTGTCTTCTTTAAACGTTTCTTCCTTTACCCTCAGCTCTTCGCATTGCTCAAGCTAGGATCTCTCCGTGTTCGGCCGTGCTCGATTCCCGACATATCATCCGTCCGCTCCTGGTTTCGATCTGCGGGCACCCTCAGCCTTACTCGAGCTAGTAACGAGTAACGTTGTTCCTCGCTTCTCAATGGGATATCGGAGGTAACTTTTATCACCGATTTTACCCATACACAGATAGTCCCTTCACTTCTCGGAGAGTAGATTATAGGAGCGATGAGAAGTGACTAGTTGACCCCGGTTCCTTCCTTCGCACACTATAAGCAAGTTGACGAACCGAAACGTCCCATCAGTCACGTCACTCTGATTTTGGACACGCGTCAGCCTCTAGTTGATCATCCTCGGCATTTACTGAATGTATGCGTTCATTATTCCTTTCCTATAAAAGCTCCGATTTTCCTTTTTAACTTTTTTTACTTTCTAATTTCGAACTTCCTCAAATTACCTTCGAGTTTTTCATCTATTCATCAATCCTTCAAATCTTCATAAACTGTTCTTCACATCTTCATATCTCATCTTCAAACCTTCATACCTTATCTTCAAATCTTCATACCAAACCTTCAAATCTTCATACCGAAGCTTCAAAACTTCATATTCCTTGATAGTGATGGCTAAGACCTCAAAATTGCCCAAAACACTGCACCCACAACTTCTTTCTTGGTCACCGACGCCGAGGCAGCGCTTCCGGTATAACCCCGAGACCTTCCATTACAAAGTTCATCCCCAGAGGCTGCTCCATAGATAACGACTTCAAGGTCAAGAAAGCCTCCGCACAAGGAGACCTAGGTGAGGAAGCGTGGAGGTACGTTTGCTCCATCACTAAGGAGTTGCTTAAAGTAGTCCGAGAGGACTGCAAATGGGAAGACAAGGACATAGTTGTTCCCAGCCCCGACGAGGACATCACAACATATGTGGAAGGATATTTGAGTGTTTATCCTTTCACGTTCAGTCCGGTTGGTACAGTGATCCTCGAGCTCTATAAGCGATACAAGATTTGCCTCGGGCAGGTTCATCCGTCCTTTTGGAGGATCGTTACCCTTCTTTGCCACTTTGCAAACAATGCAGAGGAGCCTCAGTTCACAGTCTACCACCTACACCGAGTTTACAATCCCCGAATCTTCCGAGGGGGTTAATCAAACATGTCCGCCGGGCACAAAAAGCTCCTTTCTCTTGCATAGACGAGGACAGGGACCAAGGTTGGAAGGATATGTTTGTTCGGATAAAGACCGAGGACCTTATTCCTTCCGAGTTCATGCCGTTCCTCGAGAAGTGGAACCCAAAAACGTAAGTTTACTTCCTCTTAAATCGTTGAAGTGCTTTTTTGTATCTGCCTTTCATTCTCTTTACTTGTTTCATTTGACATGCGGCTGTCGCCTTCCCCAATGCAGTTCCGCCCTTTAGGGAGTGGGTCAAGGGCATATGCAAGCAACTCACTTATCCTGACCGTGAGTGGCACAAGCTCTCCAAAGGCAAGTGGGAGGCTCGTTCTCACGATGAGTGCCCCCTCCTTTTTTGGTTGAATTTTTTATTCTGCAATGGCTACAACTAAGTCCTCTTTTCACAGGTTTTCCTAAGACCACCAAACTTCGGGCAATCACCGAGGTAGTGGCCTCGACCTTGCCTACAAAGCCTCTGCTTCACTACAGCCTGTCGCCGAAGCTGCTGCAAAAAAGGAGGAAAAAACGAAGAAGAAGAAGAAGAAGAAGAAAAGATCTCCCGACTCCTCAAACTTTCCTGCCGAGGCTAAGAAGAAGAAAAGGATCGTGCTCAAGGTCAGAAAGAGCACCAAAAAGACTTCGAGTGTCAGGGTCCCGGATTCTGAAGCTCTTCATCGGCTCAAGGATTTCCCTGAGGATGACAAGGACATGAATTCATCACTCACGAACCGATCGATGCCATACAAGAGTTGGTGGTCCCCGAGGGGGGCACTAGTAAGGCTGAATCCTCCTCAGCTCGGGAGCTCGAGGAGGAATATGTGGCCACTGCTTCTCAAGAACTCCCTCTGGTCCCGAGAAAAACTGTTCTTGAAGATGACAATATCATCCACATTCAAGAATCTCTGCCCCGGCTGGGGGCCACTTTAAATGAAACTCGGACTGCTGAAGAGAAACCAAATCACGCATCCCGGGATGTGGATGAAGCCCTCAACTCATTTTATGAGGGTGTGGACGTCGGCATGCTAGAGGATTACTCCACCTTTGGCCACCTAGAGATCCCAAAAAGGGTTGTGCAATCAAGAGTAGATGGACGAGTTCGAGCTCAGAGCTCGAGAAGCAGTTTTCGGCCCCAAGAGTGGACCCTGAGAGAAAGAAGACAGTCATGTTCACGGTGCTAGCAGAAACCAGCATGTTGTCTGGGCCAGTCAGAGTGGCCAACTATATCCATTCCTTAGTAATTGAGGAAGACCAAGTGAAGATAAACAAGGCAGGTGGGCCAAGTCTCTTCAGCGAAGCTCAGCAGGCGTTGAATTAGGTATACCCTTTTCCCTCTTCATTCTAACGAGTTCATGTTGCCTTAACGATTTCCTAATGATTTTCTTTCTATATCTTAGGCCTCGGTGCTTCATCACGAAAGCTTTCACCGGTCCAGGATGGAGGTGAGTCACCTTGAATTCGAGCTCAAGTAGCAGGTCCGGCAAACAGAGATGTACAAAGCTTTCTGTGATCAGAAGGATGAAGTCCTTAGGCACATGGTCGACCGCTCTGCCCTCCAAGCCGAACTGGAGAAAGCCCAAAAGGAGGCTCGAAAGTGAAACAAGACCACACCCTTCTAGTTGAAAAGATAAGAGTGCTCAAGATCAATAACGAGAGGTTAAATACAAATGCTAACGACGCAAGCTCGCAGGTCCTGGCGAAAATAACCCTGATCGACCAGCAAAGGTTCAAAATAGATGAGGTCAAGGCTTCAACTAATGAATTGAGGGGCAAAATGGACCTCCTAGTATCGGAGCAGGATGCCACAAAAGAGGAACTTGCATCGACCAAACTGCAGCTCCGAGCGATGAGAGAAAAGGCTGATAAATGGTCTCAGTTAAATGAGGAGCTCTAGGCGCAACTTACCTCGGCCATTGCAGAACGTAACGCTCTCGGCCAGGAGTATACTGTGCTAAAGTACAAATTGGAGGTGGCTTCGAACGAGGTATTGAAAGCCCAGGACACATTGGCCCAGTACAATACTGATGTCGAGATAGCCGAAGCCCGTATTGTAACGAAGGCTGAGTACGTGAAGTGGCTATCTCGGAGAGAGACTTTCGAGGAGATCCAAGCCCAGGGGGTCGACTTAGTGGCCGAGATCAAAGAGGCCAAGAGGCTCGAAGTCGAGGACAAGGCGAGGTACCAGCCTGATGGTCAGATGGGGAGATGGGCTATGATGAAGACCAGGCAGGAAATGCCTTAAATTATTTTTGTCTTTTCTCTCATCGCTGTACGCTTTGTACTTTGGGCCCGTTTTATCGTGACTTTGTAATGCCAGTTGGTAAATATATATATATATATATATATATTGCTTATGTTTAGAACTTAGGATATATAATTTTTGTTTCGGACTTAATATATCATCGATGCCTTAGCATAGAATTTGACATTGCTTAAATTGTTTAACTTCCAAAGCCCGGATAGGGCCTGGGTTAAGTAACGACTCCGAGTTGCTTTGACTTCAGAGGACCCGACAAAAAATAAAATGAAATCTTTGTTAAAATATTCGAATGATTTATCCGAACAAAGTTAATCTTTGCCAAAGGTGGCTCTTTCTATGGCTGTAATTCGAGACCGATTGACTTGATCAGACGTAATCTTTTATGGATGCACGAACTCAGACGTCTCCGAGTCATTTATACATCATGATCGAAGCTCCAATGGCTTTGTATCTTAAGTTTTTGGCCTTGGTCTTTCGTGTTTAGGTTCCGCCTTGTAGGCATGGTGCCATCGGGATTTAGTAACCCGATTTTCCCGATCTTACTGCCGGGCAACAATCCCGGGTTCGAGGTGACCCATAGGCTTAAGGGTCTTTAGGTGACTGGGCATGGTCTCAGGGACTTCTTACTGCCTTTTGTTTCATACCTCTGGTTAATTGTGGCCCGAAGGCTTAGAAATTTTTGAACCCAATATTTATTCTAAGTGACATAAAGACAATATTTCTCGTGTAAGAGCGAATCGATGAAGTATAGAAAGTGAATTTTCTCACTTTATTACTTCAAATATATTGCACATAATCGAAGATACAAAATTATCCGCCATGGCGAGAATGAAATATTCGGGCACGATTCATTTGATCGTTTGGTTGCAATGGATCCTACTATCTAAGCCTTGGCTTTTGATGTCGAGTAAAATTGTCTTTGAAGTTCCTAAACTCAGATCTTCGAATCTTGACTCAGAGTGTGATACTCTTCTCGTACTTGATGCCGTATTTGGAGGGCTCGAGTACTATTGATTCTATACGGACAGTGCCCAGTCCCCCGTCCTAGGCCGGTCTTAAAACTAGAGTAGCACACTTATTGTTTCCTCGTCAAAAACCTTGCCGTAAAATACACTTCGGGAAAAAACCGGTCGAAGAGAAAAAGAGTGCAACACATGCTTTCAGACCTAATTCTTGGACTTGACTTCGGTTGTGTACCTGCAGGATTAGTTCGAAGGATATTAAACTTTAACGTAATTTAGTTATTCATACCTCAGCAGTAGTACCGCTTCAAGTGTTCCACATTCCAGTTGTTATGCAGTTGTACGCCATTCTCGGTCTCAAGCTAGTATGAGCCTTTTCTCGTTATGCCAGTGACTCTGTACGACCCTTCCCAGTATGTGCCAAGTTTTTCATTATTCAGGTTCTTGGTATGCAGTGTGACTTTACTCAATACTAAGTCCCCGACTTGGAAGTGTCGAAGGTTTGCCCTTTGGTTGTAGTATCTCCCCATTCGCTGCTTTTGAGCTGCTAGCCGGACTAGGGTGGCTTTTCGCCTTTCGTCTGCTAAATTTAGACTTGTGGCCATGGCCTCGTCATTCAATGTCTCCATAGAATATCAGAGCCTTGAGCTCGATTCTCTCATTTCAACAGGAATCAAAGCCTCTACACCGTATACTAGAGAGAACAGTGTTTCACCGGTGCTCGACCTCGAAGTTGTTCGATATTCCCATAGGACCTCGGGTAGAATTTCTTTCCACTTTCATTTTGAGTTGATCAACCTTTTCTTCAGGTTCTGCATTATAGTTTTGTTTGTTGACTCTGCTTGACCATTCACACTCGGGTGATAAGTGTTCGATAATATCTTTTTGATTTTGTGATCTTTGAAGAACTTATTGACCTTGCTGCCGATAAATTGTCTCCCGTTATCACACGAAATTTCGGTTGGTATCCTGAACCGGCATATTATATGATCAAAGATGAAGTCGATAACCTCCTTTTCTCTAACTTTCTCAAACGCCTGTGCTTTAACCCATTTGGAGAGTAATCGGTCATGAGCAAGATGTATTGAGATTTTCTGGATGCCCATGGTAAAGGGCTTACGATGTCCATCCCCCACTTCATGAATGGCCAAGGGGAAAGAACAGGGTAAAGCAGCTCCCCAAGTTGGTAAATCATCGTGGAATTCCTTTGACATTCGTTGCATTTTTGAACAAAGTCCTTCGCATCCTTTTCCATTTCGTTCCAGTAATATCCGACCCTGATCAATTTCCGAACCAACGATTCTGCTCCCGAATGGTTTCCGCAAGTACCCTCGTGGACTTCCCTCATCATGTAATCGGTTTCACCGGGCCCCAAGCGTCTTGCTAACGGTACAAAAAATGACCTTCCATATAGTTGGCCTTCAACTAAGTTGAACCTGGCAGCTTTAGTTCGAAGGGCCCTTGATTCTTTAGGATCCGATGGCAGTTTCCCCTTCTGAAGGCAGTCTATGTATATTTTTTTCAATTCCAAGTCAAACTTATTGAGTTTACCTCAGCATGACCTTCCTCTATCACTGAGCTCATCAATTGCACCATTGTTCCGGAGTTAAATTCATTGAAGTCGAATGACGATCCTAAATTAGCCAAAGCATCGTCCTCGCTATTCTGATCTTGGGGAAAATGTTGCAACGTCTATTCTTTGAACCAATGTATCACCACTTGTAATTTATCCAAGTATCTCCGCATCCGGTCTTCTTTGACTTCGAATTCTGTTAACCCGGTTAACAACGAGGAGGAAATAACACTTGGCTTCGATCACCTCAGCCCCCAGGCTTTTAGCTAGTTCTAGACCTGCAATGACAGCCTCATATTCGGCTTCATTGTTAGTCAATTTCACAGTTCTAATAGATTGCGTTATTATATTACTCATGGGTGGATTTAGTACGATTCCCAACCTGGACCCTTTCACGTTGGAACTACATCTGTGAATAGGGTCCAGACCCCCGAGCTAGTACACGAGGCAAGTAATAATTCATTATCGACCTCAGGGATCAAAACCGGTGTGAAGTTGGCCATGTCAAAATCTGAGACTTTATAGCTGTTTAGGGTTTGTATCCAATATCTTACAAGCTAACCTCTACGGCCTATTTTGCTAGCTGGCCTAAAAGCTCAAGTTCATGCATAACAGTCCTTAGTGGATATAAGGTCACGACACATATAGGGTGACATTGAAAATATGGTTTTAATTTCCTAGATACGCTTAACAAGGAAAGCGCTAATTTCTCTAGATGTGGATACCTCGTTTCGGCATCACCTAGGTTCTACAAGCATAATAGATGGGAAGTTTTGTACCTTCTTCTTCCCGGACTAGGACTCCACTTACCGTTATTTCAGACACTGCCAAGTAAAGGTATAACTTCTCATTCGCCTTCGGGGTGTGCAGCAAAGGAGGGCTTGATAAGTATCGTTTGAGTTCCTCCAAAGACTTTTGGAACTCCGGGGTCCAAGCGAAGTCGCTTTTTTTCTTTAGAACCGAGAAAAATCGGTGGCTTTTGTCTGACAAACCGGTCAGCCTTTGCACTTCCTTGATGTTGTTGACCATAGTGATATTTTCTATGGTCTTTATCTTATCCGGATTGATCTCTATACCCGGTTAGATACCATGAAGCCAAGGAACTTGCCCGTGCCGACTCCGAAGGACACTTCACTCGGTTTAGCTTCATATTGTATTCCCTCAGTATGTCGGAGGTTTCTTGCAAATGTTTCAAATGGTCCTCTGCTCGCAGGGACTTAACTAACATATTGTCATTATAGATCTCCATTGATTTCCCTATTTGTTTCTCCAACATTCGGTTAACTAGGCATTGATACATGACACCAGCATTTTTCAACCCAAACGACATCACATGTGAAAGAAGTTTTCTCTTGGTCACCCGAGTCCATCCGTATTTGGTTTTACCTAGAATAGGCATCGAGAAAGCTTAGCGTTTTGTGCCCTGCCGTCGCATCGATCATTCGGTCGATATTAGGCAAAGGAAACGAGTCCTTTAGGCATGCCTTATTCAAATTTTTATAATCTACACATATCCTAAGTTTGTTTCCCTTTTTAGGTATGACGACTACGTTAGCTAGCCAATTCGGGTATTTAACTTCCCGAATGCAACCTATTTTTAAGAGTTTAGATACCTCTTCTTTGATGCGTGCTTGACTTCGGAGTGTGGTGTCACACCCCAACCTTGGGAACCGCAACCGACGGTCAACCAAGATATCCCAGTTAAGCAAGCCTACTTGATGTTTTCTACTCGACTTTACCCATGTATAATGCGAAGATGAATATCACGAGTTATACAATGAAAGAGTAACATGTACAACACCAATTTCATTTCTTTTAGAAACCCTATTTTCAATTCCCAAGAATACATAACACACTTGTAGGTTAGAAGTGGAAACATGTGTTACAAGTACAACATTTCTAGTTTGACTTTCCCAAATCAAATACAACCCACACTATATCTATGGAGCATCTACAAAAGAGTAATAGGATAGTGCCGGCGACTAGGCCCCGGCTATACCTCAAAACACTATGCACAAGAAGCAAAGGACAGAAGACCCCGATATGAAGTGGGGTTCACCAAGTCAGCTGAGAAGAGGGTGTACCCCTATCACTGATCGATGTCGCCTGATGTGGAAGCACCTGCATCAATTAAAGATGCAGCTTCCCCAGCAAAATTGATGTTAGTACACATTGAATAGTACTAGTATGTAAAGCTAAGCCCTCTCAATGAATATGGTAACAGTACAGAAGGAGAGGAAGAACAATCAATGAGGAAACAAATAATATTAAAACACCACGTCAACAATGAGGTAAATCTTCATGAAATAATCAATGTTTTAGGTTGGGAGATCTTAAGCACCGATACACCATCGTGCTTGTAGCACGGAGTCCAATCTCTACCCGATCGAATAAGCCGTCTCACCCCAAAGTATGAGGCTTGACACAGAAACACAACACCACCATGTGCACGGCATGGAATCCGATCTTTTGCCCGATCAGCTAAGCTGTCTCACCACAATGTCATGTGGGTCGACATGGTCTTTGCTAGCTCTCAACTCAACTCATCCCAATTAAGGGGAATAATCTCAATATAATACAATGGGAATTTATCCCTTAATCAATCCCTACACCAGCACGTGTAGTTTCAGGCTTAGGTATTTATGGCCCAACCTTCCTCGGTGACATAACGATACTCCCAAAAGCATTTGTCATAAAAAGGATCATATACTTTTCATAGTCTTTCATACTTTCTTTCATTTTCAGTGGCACTCTTGGACTCATATGTAAATCATCATTCTTGGCACGACGGCCGCATTTGACAATTCATACTCTCATTCTTTCATTACCTCTCAAGGACTATCTTATAACATTTAAGCATATATGAAACATCTTGAACAATCATATCTTCAGCTCATAGGCATGTAAGAATTCAAAGCACATTGGGGATAAGCATAAAAGAGGAGCATAGCATTATACAATCGAGATGTGAATCAAAGTTGAGTCATTTGGACCAGCTAACCATAGAAGCAAATAGTAATGACGGAAATAGAAACTTGATCAAACAATAATTGAAGTTTATGAGAATTGAGGAATACGATTCTAGGGAAATGGTTTAGCGAATATATCTCACTTGAGCTTCCTTTATGTTACTACAACATTCCGAAACTTCTAGAAACTTCACTCTATTAGAGATATGACAAAATTAACCCATAATTAGGAAAGGGTTCATGTGTTCAGTTCATTTTGGCATTTATCAAGCACTAGCTGCCCAATTCGTCTACAAGGTTTCTATGGTAGAGTTCCTTCATCCCACAACCAACAGTCCACCCATATTAGTTCAACACTCCCCATATTTATTGGTACATGCATGCACAAAGAACGACTTCCACTTCCAATAATCATACTCCCCATTAACCATCTTCTGCCCAAATTCGAAATTGAGGACTAGGTTATTGAACCCTACCTCTTAGAAGAAGACTGCAAGCTTTCTTTGTTGAATTCCCAAGGCTTGAGCAAGGAATTGAAGTGGAAGATGTGGGGAGTACCTCCTTCTCTCTCTAGTCCCTCCCCTCTCTCTCTTAAACATCAGATATTTGCTCCCAGACGACCCCCTTATACCTTTTATTAGAATTGGATCGGGTCTAAAAATACACAAAATGGGCCTTCCAAACTCAACTATGCGGTGGCAAAATGTACCTCAAATCAGGTCTGCGGTCCGCAAAAGGGACCGCAAAATTAATCTCCAAAATTGGGCTGGCCTGTTCAAGTCTACGGCAGATCTGCGGTCCACATATCAGTTATGCGGTGGCATAATGGACCGTGAAACCTCCCTCAACAAAATCCTCATGCTGGTTCTGCGATGGAAGTGTGATCCACAAAATAGTTATGCGGCCGCATAATTGACCGCAAAATGACCTCCAAAATTAAGCTTCTCCTGTTCAACTTCGCAGCGGTTTGTGGACCACGGAGCAGTTCTGCGGCCGCATAAGGGACCGTGAAAATGCCTTGTTCTGCCAATTTCTTCCACCAACTCCTCAATGCTTTGCACAACCCAAAAAGTGCATACCGCGCCGACCTTCAAACACGTTAGCCTACCTCGGCACCACAAAATCTTAAATTCCTTGTAAAATTTTACCGGGCCTTACATCCTCCCCCGCTTAGGATCATTCGTCCTCGAATGAGGAATAGAGTCCGCCCAAACACCCAACATGGCTTCTCCCACACACCAAAAATCCCAAATTTGACTAACGCCCCAAATTTTCAAAAATTTTGACAGAGTCTCCCTATATTTGGACCTACACCTGCCAGAGAACCCTAGAAACAAATTCTAACACACATTTATATCCCAACAGTGTATCACAACATGAAAACAACATCGACCATAACATCATAAGCATTATATTACCAAAAAGGGGCATCGTCAACATAAATCGTACAAGTTGAATATAATTTATAGAAAGTAAGCTCTTAACATTCTTTTAAAACAAAACTACTTAGTTATTCAAACAAATGAAGGTATTTCTTCTTCATCTCTACCTCGGCCTCCCAGGTGGCCTCTTCAACTTGTTGGTTTCGCCATAGCACTTTCACGGAGGCAATCTCATTATTCCTCAACTTTTGGACCTGCCTATCAAGAATTGCAACCGAAATCTCCTTATAAGTCAATTCGTCATTAACCTCAATAGCCTCTACCGGAACAATGAGCGACGTGTCTCTAACCACCTTCTTCAACATAGACACATGAAAAACCAAATGCACTAAGGACATCGCTGGAGGAAGCTCGAGCGTGTAAGCCACTTGACCAATGCTCTGAACGATTCTATACGGTTCAACATGCCTCAGACTCAATTTTCCTTTCTTCCCAAATCGCATTATACCCTTCATGGGGGGACTTTCAAGAATACCCAATCATCCTCTTTGAACTCTAAATCTTTGTGACGCACATCCGAATAGGACTTCTGGCGACTCTGAGCAATTTTCAACTGCACCTTAATGGTCTTAACCTTCTCCATAGCTTGATGCATGAAGTCTGGCTCTAACAACTTTGCTTTCCCAATTTCGAACCACCGAATGGGAGATCTACATCTCTTACCATATAGAGCGTAAAACGATGCCATATGAATGCTAGCATGGTAACTATTGTTGTAAGAAAATTCTAGGAATGGAAAATGATCATCCTAGATACCCTTGATGTTAAGAACATAAGCACACAACATATCCTCAAATGTCTGAATAATCTACTCGGCTTGTCTATCTGTCTGTGGATTGAAGGCTGTACTAATATTCGTATCCACATGAGTACCCATACCTTGCTGAAATTTCTTCCAAAACTTAGGTGTGAACTGTACCCCCTGATCTCAGATGATATAAACTAGCGTGCCATGCAACCTGACTATTTCCTTGATATACAACTAAGCATATTGTTCTGTTGTGCTAGTATCCTTAACAGGTAAGAAGTGTGTTGATTGCGTGAGCAGGTCCACAATCACCCAAATCAAATCAAACTTACGAGGCGTGCGAGGTAGGTCTACCACAAAGCCCATATTGATCCTCTCCCACTTCTACATTGGAATTTCTATATTCTATGCCAAGCCATCGGGCTTCTGGTGCTCGATCTTCACTTGCTGACAAGTCGCAAAAATCTAGCCACAATGTCCGCTACGTCCCTTTTCATGTCATTCCACCAATAGACTTCCTTGGATCATGGTACATTTTCATAGAGCCCCAGTGCATGGAATAGCCTTGGTCATGATTCTTTCCCGGAGACTGTCTACATTTGGAACACATAATCTCCCTAGGTACCTTAGCGTACCATCATTCGTGCCAAGAGAAAAAGCCATAGTTTTATGCTTATGAATCCCCTCCTTCAATTGCACCAACAACAGATCATTGTATTATTTCTCCTTGACCTCTACTACAAGTGATGATTCAATCCTATTTTGTACAATTACCCTACCTTCGCTAGAGTCAAAGAGCCAAACATCCAAACCGGCCAATCGGTGAACTTCCTTGGCCAACGGCCTTAGATGTCCTCCAAGTGAGCCAAAATACCCATGGATTTCTGGATAAGAGCATCCGCCACAACATTAGCCTTCGCCGGATGATATAGAATATCGACGCCGTAGTCCTTAAGTAACTCGAACCATCTTCTCTGCCTCAGATTCAATTCCTTCTGCTTGAAAATATATTGAAGGCTCTTGTGGTCCGTGAATATGTCCACATGGACCCCATATAAATAATGACGCCAAATCTTCAATGCAAATATCACTGTTGGAAGCTTTAAGTCATCTGTTGGATATATCTTCTCATGATTGTTGAGTTGCATAGAAGCATAAGCGATCACCTTGTCGTGTTGCATCAATACACACCCAAGTCCAATCCTTGAAGCATCACAACTTACCACAAACCCACTTGGACCTTCTGGTAAGTTCAACAACGGTGCCGTAGACAATCTTGACTTCAACTCTTGAAAGCTCTTTTCGCAAGCATCTAACCATTGGATCTTAACCGCCTTCTGCATCAATTTAGTCAATGGAGAGGCAAGAGTAGAGAAACCGTCCAAGAAACTCCTGTAATTCCCAGTTAAGCCAAAGAAACTGCGAATCCCTATTGGAGTTGTAGGTCTAGGCCAGTTTTTCACAGCTGCGATCTTCTGAGGAACAACCTTGATCTCCTCACTAGAGACGACATGACCAAGAAAGTGACAGATTCAAGCCAAAATTCACACTTCGAAAACTTAGCGTACAATTAGTGTTGATTCAGAGTTTGCAAAACTGCTCTAAGAAGATAGACATGGCCCTCTCGACTTTGCGAATACACAAGGATGTCGTCCAATGAACACCTCTTGAAAGAGTCGAGGAAAGGCTTGAAGACTCGATTTATAAGATTCTTGAAAGCTACTGGGGCATTCGTTAGCCCGAAAGACATCACCAAAAATTCAAAGTGCCCATACCAGGTCCTGAAAGCTATTTTCAGAATATCCTGCTCCCTAATCTTCAATTTTTGATACTCCGATCTCAAGTCAATCTTGGAGAAGTACTTAGCACCTTGTAACTGATCAAAGAATCGTCTATCCTCGGCAGCTTACTTGTTCTTGTTTGTGAACTTGTTGAACTGCCGATAGTCAATACACATTCTCTATGACCCATCTTTCTTCCTTACAAAAAGAATCGGTGCGCCCCAAGGTGACACACTCAGCCGGGAGAAACCTTTTTCTAGAAAATCCTTCAACTGCTCCTTTAGTTCCTTCAATTCTGTCGGCGCCATTCTGTAGGGTGGAATAAATATAGGCTACATTTTTGGTATCACATCGATTCCAAAATCAATCTCCCTGTCTGTTGGGACCCTAGGGAGCTCATCAGGGAAGACCCTCAGAAATTCAATCACAACTGGCACAAACTCAAGTCTAGGGACATCAAAATTGTTGTCCATAGCCCGGACAAGATGGTAAATACACCCCTTGTTGATCATCTTTACTGCCTTAAGGTAAGAAATAAACCTGGCCTTTGGCATGACATCATCCCCCTTCCACTGAATTATTGACTCATTTGGAAATTCAAACCTAACGGTTCTGGTTCGGCAATCAAGCTTGGCATAACATGAGTAAAGCCGGTCCATCCCCATTATCATGTCAAAATCTACCATCATCAATTCATTGAGATCAGTCGCGGTGTCTCGATCATGAACTGTGACAATACAATCCCTATAAACCCATGTAGCCATAATAGACTCACCAACTAGAGTAGATACAAAGAACGACTCATGAAGCTATTCCAGTTCTATCTCGAATCCTATAGCAACATAAGGAGTGATATATGGCAAGGTCGAACCAGTATCTATGAGAGTATACAAATTAAGAGATTGGACAGTTAGTATACATGTGACAACATTTGGAGAAGTCTCTGAACTCTGGAGACCCCTCATAGCATAGAACCGACTGGTTCCTCCCGAACTCTATGCACCACCCCTAGCTGCACCAGGCCCTGTGGGTGCTAGAGTGCCTCGAGCTAGAGGAGGTGTTGTAGATGTAGTACCTGCAGAACTTGCTGGCTGTGTTGTACCACTACCCACATTCTGGAGGGACGAATGACAATCCCTCTAAATGTGACCTCTAATATCGCACCCGTAAGATATGGGTAGGTGCATGTAGTAGGGGGGCCTCTGCTGCTGCTGGAACCTCCTATCAGGCTGACCCTGGTGGTAGGATCCCTTGTTGCTCTGACTCGGCCTAAAATGGCTCCACTGTTACTGACCCAGCCCTGATGGCGGTGCAATGACCAAAGACTGAGCAAAGGACTGTGATGGCCCAGATGAACCTCCCCTGAATTCTGACCTTCCGCCACTACCACCACTGACCGAGCCTTTTTGCTACCCTCTCGCTCCATTCTATTCTTCAATTTTCGGGTTTTTGTGGCTTGAGCTAATATCACCATCTGCTCATAGTTCATATAAGAATTCGAGGCAGCTGTAGCGGCCTCATTAATAACCAAGGGGCTGAGGCCCTGCACGAACCGATACACCTTAGCCTCCATAGTGGGCAACATGTAAATGGCATACTTGGGCAGGCCCGCGAACCTTATATGGTAATCCCACACACTCATGCTACCTTGCTTTAGGTTCTCAAACTCGGCGGCACGGGCTGCCCTAGTCTCGGTAGGCAAGAAATGATCAATGAAGGCATCGACAAACTCACTCCACTTTGCCGAAGGGATTCCCTCCTCATGGGACTCCTCCCATAGTTCAAACCAAGAAATGCCACCTCTTTTAGGCGGTAGGAGAGCAACTCCACTGCTTCCGTCTCAGTGGCATGCATAACTCGGAGAGTCTTGTACATCTCATCAATAAAGTCCTGGAGATCCTCCTCGGGATTAGTTCCCGTGAATACTTGAGGATCCAACTGTAGAAGCCTATTCACCTTGGAGCTAGCGGAATCCCCTGGCTGGCTAGAGGAAGTAGGCATAACATTCGACCTTTGGGTCAAGGAAGCCACAATCTGAGCCAACATCTGTATGGCATGCCTAAGGTCCCCATCAAAAACTCTAGGATTGGAAGTTGAGGCTGGAGGTGGAATCGGAGTATCAGTAAGGGGAGGAACCGTTGCATTTTTAGCAGGAATAGGAATTGATGAATCCCCAGCGGGAGTAGTAGAATCAAGCGGTGTTGTGGTAGGGGGAATATCCTTACCCTTCGGGTGCTCACCCGTAGCATCAGGTATAGAACCAACTGCCACTCCTGGGGTGGAATTGGCTCTTTGACCACTTCTCTCCTTTTTCCTAGGCACCATGTACTAAAAATTAGAACAATGCACGAGATAAAAAGAAAGGAATAGTCTTATAATCATGCTCTATCGCACGATCTAGAATAGAAAAGAAGGGTGACATTCCTAAATGCCCAAGTAGCCTCCTAATTATAGATGTGGTTAACAACATACTGATAAGAAGGACTCTATTAGACACGGCTCCGAGACATCCTAGGACACTTTAAAACCTTAGACTCTGATACCAAGCTTGTCACACCCCGACCTTGGGGAGCGCGACCGGCGCTCAATCGAGATATCCCATTCAAGCAAGCCTACTTGATGCTTTCTACCCGACCTTATCGATGTATAATGAGAAGATGAATATCATGAGTTAGACAACGAAAGAGTAACATGTACAAAATCAATTTCATATCTTTTAGAAACCATATTTACAATTCCTAAGAATACATTACATGTTCGTAGGTTAGAAGTGGAAACATGTGTTACAAGTACAACATTTCTAGTTTGAATTTCCCAAATCAAATACAACCCATACTATACCTATGAAGCCTGTAATTGATTCAAAAGAATAATATGACAGTGCTGGCGACAAGGCTCCAGCTATACCTCAAAACACTATACAGATGAAGCAAAGGACAGAAGACCCCGATATGAAGTGGGGCTCACCAAGTCAGCTGAGAAGAGGGTGTACCGCTATCACTGATCAATGTCGCCTACTGTGGAACCACCTGCATCCAATAAAGATGCAGCATCCCCGGTAAAAATGACGTTAGCACACATGGAATATTACAAGTATGTAAATCTAAACACCATCTTAATGAATAGAGTAACAGTACAGAAGGAGATGAACATGAATTCAATGAGAAAACCAAATAATATTAAAACACCAAGCCAAGAGTGAGGTAAATTTTCAAGAAATAATCAGTGTTTTAGGTTGGGAGATCTTAAGAAATCGATATACCACCGTTCTTGTAGCACGGAGTCCAATCTCTACCCGATCGACTAAGCTGTCTCACCCTAAAGTAAGAGGCTTGACATAGAAACACAACATCATCATGTGCGCGACATGGCATCCGATCTCTGCCCGATCGGCTAAGCCGTCTCACCATAATGCCGTGTGGGTTGACGAGGTCTTCGCTAGCTCTCAACTCAACTCATCCCAATTAAGGGGAATAATCTCAGTATAATATAATGGGAATTTATCCCTCAATCAATTCCTACACCAGCACGTATAGTTTCAGGCTTGGGTATTTATGACCCAACCTTCCTCGGTGACCTAATGATACTCCCAAAAGCATTTATTATAAAAAGGATCATATACTTTTCATAGACTTTCATACTTTCTTTCATTTTCAATGGCACTCTTGGCCTCATATGTAAATCATCATTTTTGGCACGAAGGATACATTTCGCAATTCATACTCTCATTCTTTCTTTACCTCTCAAAAATCATCTTACAACATTTAAGGATATTTGAAACATTGTGAACAATCATATCTTCAGCTCATAGGCATGTAAGAATTCAAAGCACATTGGGGATAAGCATAAAAGAGGAGCATAGCATTATACAATCGAGACCTGAATCAAACTATAGGCATTTGGACCAGCTAACCATAGAAGCAGACAGTAATGTCGGAAATAGAAACTTGTTCAAACCATAATTGAAGTTTATGAGAATTTCGAGGAATAAGATTCTAGGGAAAGAGTTTGGCCAACACACCTCACTTGAGCTTCCCTTAGGTTACTACAACGTTCCGAAATATCTAGGGACTTCAATCGATTAGAGATATGACAAAATTAACCCATAATTAGAAAAGGGTTCATGTGTTCAGTTCATTTAGGCATTTTATCAAGAACTAAGTGTGCAATTCAACTACAAGGTTTTTATGGTAGAGATCCTTCATCCCACAACAAATAGTTCACCCATATTAGTTCATCAACCCCCACCACCTTTATTGCTACATGCATGCACAAAGAAGAACTCCCACTTCCAAGAATCACACTCCCCATTTCCCATATTTTGCCCTAATTCGAAATTGAGGAATAGGGGTATGGAACCTTACCTATTAGAAGAAGACTTGCAAGCTTTCATTATTGAATTCCCAAGGCTTGAGCAAGGAATTGAAGTGGAAGATATGGGGATATCCTCCTTCTCTCTCTAGTCCCTCCCATCTCTATTAAACATCAGATTTTTGCTCCCAAACATCCTCCTTATGCCTTTTATTTGAATTGGTTTGGGTTTAAAAATACACAAAATGGGCCCTCCGAACTCAACTATGCGGTCGCAGAGTGCACCGCAAATCAGGTCTACGGTCCGCGAAATGGATCGCAAAATTGATCTCCAAAATCGGGCTGGCATGTTCAAGTCCGAGGCAGATCTGCGATCCGTTATAAGGTCAGATAATGGACCGTGAAACCTTCGACAATAAAATCCTCATGCTGCTTCTGCGATGGAAGTGCGGTCCGTGAAACAGTTATGCGGCCGCATAATTGACTGCAAAACGACCTTCAAAATTAAGCTTCTCCTATTCAACTCAGCAGCGGTTCTATGGCCGCATAAGGGACCGCAGAAATGCTTTGTATGCCAATTTCTTCCACCAACTCCTCAATGCTTTGCATAACCCAAAAAGTCCGTACCGCGGCACGCAAGCTCACCGCGAAAGTTATCTACAACCTTCAAACACGTTAGCCTACCTCAGCACCACAAAACCTCCTATTCTTGGTAAAATTTTACGGGGCCTTACATCCTCCCCCGCTTAGGATCATTCGTCCTTGAATGAGGAATAGAGTCCGCCCAAAACACCCAACATGGCTTCTCCCACACACCAGAAATCCCAAATTTTTGACGAACTCCCCCAAAATTTTTGAAAATTTTGGCAATGTGTCCCCTGTATTTGGGCCTATCCACCTGTTAGAGAACCCCAGAAACCAATCCTAGCAACACATTCATATCCCAATAGAGTATCACAACATGAAAACAACATCGACCATAACGTCATAAGCATTATATTACCAAAATAGGGCATCTTCGGCATAAACTGTACAAGTTGAACATAATTTATAGAATGTAAGCTCTTAACATTCTTTTAAAACACACCACTTAGTTATTCAAACAAATGAGGGTATTTCTTCTTCATCTCTTCCTCGGCCTCCCAGGTGGCCTCTTAAACTTGTTAGTTTCGCCTTAGCACTTTCATGGAGCCAATCTCTTTATTCCACAGCTTTCAGACCTGCCTATCAAGAATGGCAACTGGAATCTCCTCATAAGTCAATTCTTCATTAACCTCAATAGCCTCTACCGGAACAATGAGCGATGGGGCTCCAACCACCTTCTTCAACATAGACACATGAAACACCGGATGCACTAAGGGCATCTCTGGAGTAGCTAAAGCCTGTAAGCCACTTGACCAATCCACTGAACGATTCTGTATGGTCTGACATACCTCGGACTCAATTACCCTTTCTTCCTAAATCGCACTGTACCCTTCATGGGGGAACTTTCAATAATATCCAATCATCCTCTTTGAGTTCCAAATATTTGCAACGAACATCTGAATAGGGCTTCTGGTGACTCTGAGTAGTTTATAACCGTTCCTTAATGGTCTTAACATTCTCCATAGCCTGATGCACGAGGTCTGGCCCTATAAACTCTGCTTTCCCAATTTTGAACCACCTAATGGGAGATCTACATCTCCTACCATATAGAGCGTCGAACGGTGCCATCTGAATGCTAGCATGGTAACTGTTGTTATAGGCAAATTCTATAAGTGGAAAATAATCATATCAGCTACCCTTGAAGTCAAGAATACAAGCACGCAACATATCCTCAAGCGTCTGAATAGTCTGCTCGGCTTTTCCATCTGTCTCTGGATGGAAGGCTGTACTAAGATTCACTTGAGTACCCAAACCTTGCTGAAATTTCTTCCAAAAATTAGTTGTGAACTGTGCCCCCCGATCTAAGATGATAAAATCTGGAGTGCCATGCAACATGACTATTTCCTTGATATACAACTGAGCATATTGTTCTGCTGTGTTGGTGGTCGAAATAGGTAAGAAGTGTGCTGGTTTCATGAGCCGGTCCATAATTACCCAAATCGAATCAAACTTACAAGGCGTGTGAGGTAGGCCTACCATAAAGTGTATATTGATCATCTCCCACTTCCACACTGGAATTTCTATATTCTGTGCTAAGCCACTAGGATTCTGGTGCTCGACCTTCACTTGCTGATAGTGCGGACATCTAGCCACAAAATCCGCTACGTCCCCTTTCATTTCATTCCACCAATAGACTTTCTTGAGATCATGGAATATTTTCGTAGAGCCCGGTTGCACGACATACTTGGAACTGTGAGCCTCGGTCATGATTCTTTCCCGGAGTCCGTCAACATTTGGAACACATAATCGCCCTAGGTAACTTAGCGTACCATCATTCGTGCCAAGAGAAAAAATCCATGGTTTTGTGTTTATGAATCCCTTCCTTCAATCGCACCAACAACAATCATTGTATTGTTTCTCCTTGACCTCTACTACAAGTGATGATTCAACCCTATTTTACACAATTAACCCGCCTTTGCAAGAGTCTGTGAGCCGAACTCCCAAACCGGCCAATCGCTGAACTTTCTTGGCCAACGGCCTTCGATTTGCCTCCATGTAAGCCAAACTACCCATGGATTTCCGGCTAAGAGCATCTACCACAACATTAGCCTTCCCTGGATGATATAGAATACCGATGTCATAGTCCTTGAGTAACTCAAGCCATCTTCTCTGCGTCATATTCAATTCCTTCTACTTGAAAATATATTGAAGGCTCTTGTGGTCCGTGAATATGTCCACATGGATCCCATATAAAAAATGTCATCAAATCTTCAATGCAAATACCACCGCCGCAAGCTCTAAGTCATGTGTTGGAAAATTCTTCTCATGATTCTTGAGTTGCCTAGAAGCATAAGTGATCAACTTGCTATGTTGCATCAATACACACCCAAGTTCGTTCCTTGAAGCGTCATAATATACCACAAACCCACCTGTACCTTCTAGTAAGGTCAACAGCGGTGCCGTAGTCAATGTTGACTTCAACTCTTGGAAGCTCTTTTCACAAGCATCTGACCATTGGAACTTAACTGCCTTCTGCGTCAATTTAGTCAATGGAGAGGCAAGAGTAGAGAACCCCTCCACGAACTTCTTGTAATACCCAGCTAAGCCCAAAAAACTGCGAATCTCCATTGGAGTTGTAGTTCTAGGCCAATTTTTCACAGTTGTGATCTTCTGAGGATCAACCTTGATCCCCTCACTAGAGATGACATGACCCAAGTAAGTGACAGATTCAAGCCAAAATTCACATGTCGAAAACTTCGTACAATTTGTGTTGATTCAGAGTTTGCAAAACTGCCCTAAGATGATCGACATGGCCCTCTCGCCTTTGCGAATACACAAGGATGTCGTCAATGGACACTATCATGAAAGAGTCGAGGAAAGGCTTGAAGACTCAATTTATAAAATCCATGAAAGCTGTCAGGGCATTTGTTAGCCCGAAGAACATCACAAAAATTCAAAGTGCCCATACCGGGTCCTGAAAGCTATTTTCGGAATATCCTACTCCCTAATCATCAATTGGTAATACCCCAATCTCAAGTCAATCTTCGAGAAGTACTTAGCACCTTGCAACTGATCAAACAAGTCGTCTATCCTTGGCAGCAATTTACTTCTTCTTGATTGTGACCTTGTTGAGCTGTCAATAGTCAATACATATTCTCAATGACCTATCTTTCTTCCTTAGAAAGAGAACTGGTGTGCCCCAGGGTGACACACTTGGCCGGATGAAACCCTTCTCTAGAAAATCCTTCAACTGTTCCTTTAGTTCCTTCAATTCTATCGGCGCTATTCTGCAGGGTGGAATATATATAGGCTACGTGTCTGGAATCACATTGATCCTAAAATCAATCTCCCTATCTGGTGGGATACCAGGGAGCTCATCAGGGAAGACCCCTAGAAATTCATTCACAACTGCACAGACTCAAGTGTAGGGACCTTAGGATCGGTGTCCATAACCCGAACCAAATGGTAAATACATCCCTTCTTGATAGTCTTCGCTGCCTTAAGGTAAGAAATAAACCTACCATTTGGCGTGACATCATCTCCCTTCCACTCAATTACTTGCTTATTTGGAAATTCAAATCTAACAGTTATGTTTCGGCAATGAAGCTTGGCATAAAATGAGTGAAGCTAGTCCATCCCTGTTATCATGTCAAAATCTACAATCACCAATTCAATAAGATTGGCCATGGTGTCTCGACCATGCGTGACAATACAATCACTATAACCCTGCGTAGCCATAATAGATTCACTAACTGGAGTAGATAGAAAGATCGACTTATGAAGCTGTTCCGGTTCTATCCTAAATCGTATAGCAACATAAGGAGTGATATATGACAAGGTGGAACCAGGATCTATGAGAGTATACACATCAAGAGATTGCACAGCCAGCATACCTGTGACAACATCTAGAGAAGTCTCTGAACTCTGGCGACCCCTCATAGCATAGAACCAGCTAGGTCCTCCCGAACTATATGCACCACCCCTTGCTTCACCACGCCCTACAGGTACTGGAGTGCCTCGAGTTGGAGGATGTGCCGTGTATGTAGTAGCTATAGAACTGGCTGGCTGTGCCATAACCCTACCCATATTCTGGCGGGACGAATGATAGTCCCTCTAAATGTGACCTATAATACGCACCAATAGCATATGGGTAGGTCTATGTAGCAGGCCCATAAATGCATCTTCCCACACCTAGGGCATGGGGGCCTCCGATGCTGCTAGAACCTCCTACCAGGCTGAACCTGGTGGTAGGATCCTCTGTTGCCCTGATTAGGCCTGAAACAGCTCCACTGCAGCTGACTAGGCCTTAATGGCGGTGCACTGACCTAAGACTAAGCAAAGGACTGTGATGGCCCAGATGACCCTCCCCTAAATCTTGACCTTCCAAGAAAGTTATCTACAACCTTCAAACACATTAGCCTACCTCGACACCGCAAAACCTCCAGTTCTTGGTAAAATTTTACAGGGCCTTACATGTGGTCTCCTCTTCTATTTAATAGGATTGAAATTCGAGTCCAAACTCAGTTTGTGAGTTGTTATCTCTGGTGGGATTCTTGTCATATATAAGTGTGACTAGACAAAATAATTGGCATTAGCTTTTAGAAAATCATTGAGTTTTTTTCTGAGCTCGGGGATTAACCCCCCATGTATACCTTTCTATCCGGCAGGTGCTCGAACAATATGACCTGTTCCAGTTCCTCGATTGTTGACTTGGTGGCATCAGTGTCATCAGGTTCTACGAAGGATCTCCAGACCCCGAAGTCATCTTCCTCGTCTGTTGGTGCCTTTCTCTTCGACCAGTCCCTCACCTTTTGATGTTGTGATCGCGGGCACCAGGATCACTTCCTCGACAACGAACATCTCCTTTGCAGCCGGTTGTTCCCCATAGACCTTTTTGATTCCACCTAGGGCTGGAAATTTCAATGATTTATGCAAGGTCGATGGTGCCGCCCTCAGGCTGTGGACACACTATCTCCCAAACAAGGCATTGTACCTCATATTATCTGTTGATTACATAGAACTTCCTTTGCTGAGTGGTTCTGGCTGTGTTGACCAGTACCCTTCATTGTCTCGCATGCCATATTGAACCTGTTTAGTACTCGAATTGCTGGTACAATATGATCTAACAGCCCCATTTGTTCCACAACTCTCCATCAGATGATGTTGGCTGAACAACCTGTATCAATTAACACACGCTTAACTCAAGATTTATTAATAAGTACAGTTATTTTCAGTGCATTATTGTGAGGTTGAATATTTCCCTCGGTGTCTTCATCACTAAAAGAGATATCTCCTTCCGGGACATAATTTCAAGTTCGTTTTTCTCTTGTGATAGAAACTTTGGTGCATTTTATCATTGGTCCTTGTGGAACGTCTAATCCTCAGATAATCATGTTAATCACATGTTGACGTTCTTCCTGCTCGATCTTCTTGTTGGCATCCTTATTTTTTAAATGGTTTTTGGCTCGCTCACTTAGAAATTCCCGAAGATGCACATTGTTGAACAGATGAGCCACGTCTTCCCTTAACTGTCAACAATCCTCGGTTCTGTGCCCGTGAGTACCATGATAATTACGTATCAAATTGTGATCCCTTTGCAGAGGATCGGATTGGAGTGGCCTTTGCCACTTGGTCTCCTTGATGCGATGGATGACTGACACTATACTCGCTACATCCATGTTGAAGTTATATTCTGATAGCAACCCTCGATTGCTTGGACCCTGATAATTTCTTCTATCGTTCCTGGTCAGATGGCAACTCGGTCCATTTCACTTTCTATATGAGTTGTAAGGCTGGTATTGGTCTCAGGGCAGCCTCGACTCCTGATCTACTATTCGTTTTCACTTGTCATTTGCTCTATTGGGATAAACCGACCCCGAAGGAGCCCCTAGTTGGTCGTCCTCGACTCTGATCTTTGACTGATACTTGTTGTGGATATCGGCCCAGGTAATCACTAGGTACTCTACCAAACTTTGCTTCAATTGCTGAGAGGCAACCGAACATTGGAGGTTGAGCTCCTAAGTAAATGCTTGATCGGCCCAATCGTCTGCGACCGGGGGTAGGTCCATCTGTTCCATCTGGAATCTCGACACGAATTCCCTAAGCATCTTGGTGTCCCTTTTCTTGACTTTGAACAGGTCCGATTTCCTCGTCTCAACTTTAATAACACCGGCATGGTCTTTAATGAAGGCATCTACAAGTATAGCAAACGAATCACTAGAATTTGGAGGTAAGTTATGATACCATATCTTTGCTCCCTTGGATAAGGTTTCCCCGAATTTCTTCAGCAATACCGACTCAATCTCATTATCCTCGAGCTCTTTGCCCTTTATCGCACACGTGTAAGAGGTTAAATGCTCGTTTGGATCTGTGGTCCCATTGTATTTGGGAATATCGGGCATTCAGAACATTTTCAGAATTGACTTTGGTGTTGCGCTCGGGGGGAAAGGCTTCTGAATGAACATTTTGGAATCCAGTCCCTTCAATATTGGAGGTGCTCCTGAGATCTTATCGACCCTTAAATTGTAAGTTTCCACTTTTTTGTCGTTCACCTCTATCTTTTTTTAGCCGGAGTGCACCCGTTTTGTCAGTGCTTCGAGCATTTTTATCACATCGGAAGTTTCCCCAGTCTAGAGTCATCGGGTTCTGTGACAATCCGTTCTTCCCTCCAAGTGTCCGCTCTAATCCGTTCGCATCCGGCCACGTTGTGTGCATGATTTTGAATATGCAGTTGTGCTATTGCAACTTGCTGAGCTTGCAGCATATCAAAAATCAAATGTAAACTAACTCGAACGCCTCCTCATTCGGGTGACTCGTGAACCAATGGTCGGGATGCCCCGTAAGCACTGTTACCGAGATCAGTCAGCTGGTTGATGTTGATAGCAATATGTGAATTGGCATCGACTGGCCAGCGATCGGTTTTGATGACCAATTTTGACCGTTCCTTTTAAATTAATTTATTTTTACTTAATGATTTGCAATAAATGCGTTGAAATATTTTCTAATCAATAATACCTATTTTTATAAAAAATTATAATTAATTGTGTTGAAATTAATGATTTAGTATTATATAATTACAAGATATATCATACTTACTGTTTTGAGACTATTAAAATAACCTTCATATACATTACATAGGTTTTATAATTAATTTAATAATATATTCCTTAATTTTTAGTTAATTAGCCTACTATTACAATAATTTGAAATTAATGTCATGATTGGGAAAATAAAGTATTTTTTAAATAATTAATTAATTAAAGTAATTATTAGTGTATTTGATGATTATAATTTCTGTTACATTTTATTGAATTAAGTTCTTTTAAATTAATTATAAAAGGGTTAAAAACCAAAAAGGCTACAGTTGCAAATGCCTAGTTAAATACAAAATGACTATTCTCTAAATTATTTTTAGCCCAATACCCAAGCCCAAACGGATCTGACCCATTCCAAACAACTCCATCTTATCCATCTTGGCAATCCACCCTAATCTCCACGAACCAATCAGAGCTTGCCACATCGCCCATCCCATTCCCTCACAAAACAAACACAACCCATCCTGGCCATTGATTCATATCATCAATGGACTAGGGTTAATTTTATTTTTCTATTTATTTTTAAAGCGCGTTTTGTTTTTATCTCCGTTGTTGGTTGGCCCTCGATATTTCTCTATAAAATCATTCTTAAACGCCTAACTCTCAAAATAATCGGAGTCATTGATGAAATGATCTAACGGCTCCCATTCCGTCTCCCACTTTTATCCGTAGAGACGACCAACGCCTCCCTCAAATCCTAATTCAATTCTCCTTTGACCCAGCCGCCACCCTCTCCCCTTTTCCTCTCTTTTCTCTCCACTCCTATCATCATGCCTGTCACAAGAACCTTGCATAAATTCGTGCAAGATCTCAAATTACCCAGAGAATCATGCCTTCTGTCTCCCTAACCCACGATCCCTGCTGAACTCTTTCCCATTTCGGTCTTTAGGATTTAAATGCCCAAATTCGAACAACCCTAATTTTAGCATGAAACATCAAATCCCCGAATTTCCCTCATGTTATGTTAAATTGAAGCATGCATGTCTTCTTCTCAGTCTCATAATGAAGATTCTACACCTAAAGGTCAAATGTAGTGACCTTTGGGTTCTCGAGCTTTGTCGGCCGATTTAGCATTCAACGGTCGGCCTTCCCCACTTAGGTAAATCTTCTCATAATATTCCCCTTTGATTTTCTCGATTTTCACTCGTTTGCTTGCATCATCGGAGCTTCGTCACTCTCTACTATTATTTTTTAAACCGTTGAAACCCTAAGGCATTGAATGCGACAATAAATTGGAGTTTCAATGCTCTCGCCTAACACAAAAGAAATACATGAAAAAACAACATAACACAAAGCTTTTAGTTTATAGTTTCAAAGGTATGGGTTTTAATTGATTCCTTATCTCTCCCCTTTCCTGTTCTGAGTTTGCCTACTATTCGAGCGTGAGTTTAGATTCTTAACAACTAAAAACAAGAAGCTTTTGTTTGGTTTGCTGCCCAAAAGAAGGTCAGTGAACCTCAATCTTTCTCCTCTTTTAATTATTTAATTGGAAGCATGTTTGCTATGTTATCTCTTGTTAAATGGCTCTATCTCTAATATATTATTGTTGATCATCTTTATATGTTTGTTGTTGATCAATAACTGATCACTGAACTCGAGAATTATAAGTTCCTTAATATTCTGAAATTAGAGTCATGTACTAGTTAATTATTCTGGTAATCCTAATGAACATGTCTTTGGGTAACTTGTATAGCTTTTGAGAATAACAAAGATCTTTCAAACGACCTAAATAGTTGTCTTAATCTTCTGGTGTTCTATTGTAGCTCTCATGTGTGCTATGTTAGTTTGTCTTAGTATTGTTGGTATGATTCACTTGATATCTGGTCTAAGTGGATATGAATACATGATGTTAAGTTGAGGCTGCCACTTAATTTAAGTATGATAGTTTATAATGTTTGAGCTGTCTCCTTCTTCAATGTGATCTTCTGTGGTTCTGTGACTTGAGAAAATCAGCGTAAGAACCTTCTTTCAGCTCCCATAAACGTTTTATCACATTTGTGAACTTCACTATATGAGACAATGTCTCAAAATAACTTGATTAAGCTCTAATAAACCTCTGCACTTAGTTTGTCTGTTGCTATCTACTTAGTTCAAGTCATGCTTAGAAATCTGATTGAAATTTGCACCTACTATAGTTGAATACCATTTGATGGAACCATGTGTTGCAGAACTTCATTATGAGAAACTAATCTACTTAGCTTACAACTGAAATATGCTTTCCTAGTTTAAACTTTCACTATTCAGGACCTGCTAGTAGGATTATTGAGGTTGATACACCTGATACCTTCTATACTCCTTTGAACAGCATGACCTACTTATTCTGAGTTCTTATATTAATGTGTTGTATGCTCTCGTGCTGTTAACTCTGATACTTAGTGAGGAATGGAGTGTTATTAGATTTCCTCTGAGTATATACATAACTAAGTACATGATCACAACTATCGATTTTAAATAAGCATGAACCTGCTAGCAGGAGTATTAAGGTTGATACACCTGATACCTTCTACTCCTTTGAATTGCATGCATGACTTACTTATTCTGAGTTCTTATATTAATTAATGTGTTGTATGCTCCCATTGCTAGCCAGCAACTATGCTGATCCAGTTGAGTACTCTTAGGCCTGATAAAAGTATACGACAATGTATGCTTGTGTGCAAACTATGATAGATTTGATCATGTTTTGGTGTTCGGAACAGTTATTTGTTAGAAATATACCTCTCCTTATGTATAGTCACCACTGTGGTATTGATGTTTACATTGAGTGCCTAATTATCACCTAAACCTACACAGAAGAGTAAGTGTGAGTAGTTAGGGGTATTTGGGAATAGAATTTAGTTCTTGGTTGAGCTGCTCTCCCTGACACAAGCACTTCTCGGGGTCCTTGAGACACTTGTGAAGTTTGAAGTGCTAGGGATCCAAAGGGTATCTTGGCCATGAATGAAAATTTATCCTAAGCCTTTAATCTATTGACATTTGCTAATCTCTTTAGGTTTAGTGTTCAAAGGAAATAAACGTTTTCACTGTAAATTGCTTTACTATATGTGGCTTCATATTAACTTTGCATTCTTTATTATTGTTGATCATTACAGTTATCTTGGGTCTATATCCGTGTTAATCATGTCTGAATAGTATATTGGCCTCATATCTAATGAATTTCTCTTTAGTTTTTTCACATATGTTTAAATTGGGCCTGCCGAGTTTCAAGGAACTCAGGTCCAAATTCTTTGCCTAAATCTTGGATTCATCGGAGCTGCTCCTAGTTGCCTTCGCTATCTGTGGGGCCTAATTTCCTTCAGGCCCAAACCAAGATTCCCATCTCTTTCCTCGATTGCTTTTAATAACTTTCTGTTGTTTGTTGTGTATCCAACACTGATGACATTGATTGCATGCTTTCTTCCAGTTCTTAGACTTATATTCACAACATAGGCAAGCCTTAAAGAACATAGGTGGAAAAAGAAGAGTAGTACAGCAACTTAGTAATAATTAATTCTTATTGTTTATCATTTCCATGATTCAACTTCCGCTATTATTTTCACTAACGACTTTCATGAAATTTTGAAACAAAGACAGATTTACAAAGTCAACAGCCTTCTCTTTTTAAAACAAGCCGAAACGACCGAACCAGAAATAATTTCCAAAAGTTGGCTATTTCTGCAAATCAAACATGACTGCAATTAAGGACTTTTTAAATGGTTTGAATTCGAGTAAAAAAATTGGAGAATCAAAGGTATACCTAAAGCTTACTTCTTTAAACAGTCATTACTTTACTATAGTTATACAAGTAACCATACTCTTTTAAAGATAAAGTATTTAAACCTAGCCATATTTTACAAAGCTAAACATTATATATATATACTTCCAAAATCCTTTCAATTATATAGACTTTTCTCAAAGGCTTTTATAAGTGAAACCTATGCCCTCTTTTAAAAGTACATATACTATTTTCATTCAAAATGATAAGCTCAAAACAAGACATAGAGAAAGCTATAAAACCTTTAAGCTCTAATTAAGTAGAATATAGACATCTAATTCTTTAAACGTAGTCTAAGTCCTATGGATCTACTTTAGATAGATTCTAGGGGGTAACTAACACCTTCCCCTTAGATGAACTAGAACACTTACCCAAATCTCACTGCTTAGCAAATTAATAGGGTAATGATCTTAGTAATTAATCGGTAACCTAATATACCTTTAAATATTAGGTGGCGACTCTCTTTTATTATCAACAAAGAAACCACTAGTTGAATCTTGTTTTGACTCGTGTAAAATTGAATGCAAACACATGGCGACTCTGCTGGGGTTTCACACTTAGGTTCTGACCTTAGCAGTCTTAGACTAGACTAGGAATTTAGGAATGTTCATATAGTGGTTTAAATGTGTTTAATTTGCAACTATGTGCTTACTTGCCTTACTTGCTCATTATGTATTTATCTGCTTACTTTAAATGTTATTACTAGCATCCCACTATCTATTACCGCTTTATATATACTATCATCACACTCTTTCTTTAGTTTTAGAGAATGGCTTTGTCGAGTCAACTAACATAACTTCTCGCAATAATCTGTCTAACTCAAAATTAGGAAACACTCTACTCTAGCAAACATAGGTCAATTTGCATAAACCTTAGGTGAATCGGTCCTTGGGATCGACCTACAATTAGGAAAGACACCCTAATGTCAATGGGTCATGCACCCAAACGACATGACTTTTTTGGAAAGACGAACTAATCATGACGAGACACTAAAGATTTGAAGCAAATACTTATCAAACCCCTTTCTCTACCCTCTTCAGAAATAGAAATCAACCAAAACGTCCCCAAAATCAATATGGCAATGGGAGCACCGCACAAGCTAAATCCATGGTGGACGAATATCCGCCGAGAGCATGTAGACGAAATCAGGACGCACCTAGGAGCATTGAATGCCTTACTGAACATCCGAGCCGACTAGAATTTTGGGATCCGGCCAAAGTGGTTTTCCAATTCGGTGACTGTGAGTTGGTGCCAACATTGGAAAAATTTACCAGCTTCACAGAACTGCCATTTACAAGGAGGAAGCCGATACTACCGGTCACCATGCTCGGCTACAGGTTTCTTGATGCTTTGGGTTTGGTGGGTAGTCGGAGCTTAAGGAACATTGAAGATGGATGGGTAAACCTAGACCAATTGTTCAACAGGTTTGGACATTGTGAGAGCTATAAATGTTACCTAGGAGAGTTTCAGTATGATCAGGCAACCTGGGAAAGCCTTCGACCCATAACCTCCTCTTTTGCACTGCTAGGATTTTTGGTCTTCCCACAAAGAAGAGGACAAATCATTATCAACTTGCTGCCTGTGGTATTCACAACATTTTTGGGCAACCTCCAAGCCACCTTGGTACCTATGGTGTTAGCAGAAATTCTCAGAGCATTGTCTGCATGTTCCCGTGGGTACGATTTCTTCAAGGGCTGCAACTTGTTGCTCTAAATATGGGCCACATAGCACTTCTTTTAGCGAGAGGCCTCAATTGACTACTTTGTGGGCGTTAGCAACATGACTCGAAGTCACAGTGAGAGAATGAGGCATTGGGTCTCCCCTCACAGACAGGAAGAATGGAGAGAGATGCTTACCAACCTAAGCGGAGAGTGGATAAACTGAAAGCTGTCATGGCTGAGCGGCAGGGATATTTTAAGGACTCCCCGAAGTATTTCATCGAGCTGATAGGACTTAAGGGCATCCAGCCATATGCATTACTACGAGTTCTTTGGCAATTCGGATTGATTCAGGACGTACCTCTCTGGACTAGGACGACACTGTGTGAAGACGAGTACAATGGGCAGATCCCGATATCAAGGATAAGGAGGCTTTAGGAGGAGTGGGACGATCTAATCACAATGCCAATGGGTCAAATTCGTGGTGCACTCTGGAATACTATGTATGGATCAATGAAGAGGATGAGCTAGCCCGACCAAGCATGGAAGGAATAGCCTGGCTGGAAGATGCAGTGGCGACTTTACAAATCTATCATGAAATATTTTCGCACTATCTCGTGACTACCTCCATGCACCGTCAAGTGGTCCTAGGGTCAATTGTTCATATGCTGCCACCTAACGAGGATGACGACCGAGTAGTTAAGAGTATACAAATTGAGTTTGAGACAGAACCAGAAAAAGACCCAGAGGAAGAGCTCAAGCTCAATGATGATGAAGAAGAGTTTGAAGAAGACTCGGAAGAGGAACCGGAAGAAGAAGAAGAAATGGGAAATGATTCTGGGGATGGTTACTAGAAGCTGGTTGATTTCACCCCTTTTCCCATCTTGTATCATTTATCTCGAACCCTTCCATTTCCCTAAGTGCAAGTTGTTGGGCCATGTAATCTTATGAATGTTGAAAACAATGCTGTAACATTCGCTCCCACCTGTTACAATCAAAATATTATTTATGAAAACCAAAATTTGCTTCAGATCTGAATGTGTCAAATCTAATTGTTTGTCAAATATTCACGATTTAGGCCTACCTCCGGCAAAGAGAGGTCGCTCAAACTTTAGGAAACGCGCTTGCTCGAACACGTAAACTAACTGCTCTGTGTGCCGATACTTGTGCAAACACTGAATCTGACTTCTGTTCTTTTTCATTTTCTCTTCTTTTGTTTTCCTGTATTACTTTATTATTCCCCAAAAGAAGAAGTTTGTTTGTGTTGACCTAAAACTGGCAGAAACGCCGTAAAACTTGAGATCGAAAGGGAAGATGTCTGCGACAGATAAACAAACCAAACACGCTTGAATAATAGCTGATAGCCCGGGGCAATAAGGAAAGAAGTATGATACACGGAATGACGAACATGTTGATAGGATGTCCTAAGAGATGGAATCGTTAAGGGAGGAAGTACAACACATTCGGGAATTGGCACATCTGGCTGGGACAACGCTCCCACAACCACCCCATTTTCCTTCTCTAGATTCGATCCCCGACCACTTTCCTTCAACTACTTGCCAAGCAAATAATACTCTGACTTCAGTCCCTACAACCCAGATTATACCCCCAATAACCCCTACAAACCCACCAAACCTTCCTATACACACCCGTTGTATACAAAATTACGTTCAAACGCCTCAAAATCCACTAGTTGATACCAACACAGTTTATACCCCTCCTCGTGATGGCGTCACCTTCACCACCAATCAAAACCAGCAGATACTCGCGGCACATACTGCTGCACACGAGCGATATATTTCTCCCATATATGCCATTTTAGAACCCACTTTCATAGCGCCCGTCATAGTCAAGTTGCCTTATAAAGTTGATCAATATGCTGAAATAAAAAGGGAAGCTAAGTATAAGGAGGAAGAGTCGGTATCCTAACAGTTGCAGGCATTAAAGCAACAAATGAAGAACCTTCAGGTCGCTCGAAGGAGCGAAAGTCTAGATTATGAGGATCTATGTGTACACCCTAATGTGGATATGCTGACAGGGTACAAGCCTTCAAAGTTTGATATCTTTGATAGAACAGTTGATGCCCTTGTACACTTGAGAGCCTACTGTGATAAGCTAGTCGAAGTAGGAAGAAATGAGAAGTTGAGAATGAAGCTATTCATAAGGAGTTTGAAAGGGGAGGCACTTACTTGGTACACTCACCAAGACCCTAGACATTGGAGGGAATGGTAGGATATGGAAGAAAATTTCATGAACCATTTTTGCTTCAACAACAGAGATTACCCCTGATAGATTTGCCTTGGTAAACTTGCAGAAGAAGCCGTCAGAATAATTTCAAGAGTATGCACGTCGATGGAGGTCGGGGGCCGCCAGAGCACTACCCCCATTAGATGACATTGAGTTGACTAAGTATTTCATCAGAGCTCAGGAAGGAGTCTACTTTGAGAAAATTATGGGCATGATGGGCTAGAAGTTCCCTAAACTTGTTAAGATGTAGACGTTTTAGAGGAAGGCATAAAGTTCGGCAAGGTACAATCTATAGCTGCATTGGAAGCAGCTAGCAAAGTGATTCAATCTGGCTTAATAGGCAGCCAAAAGAAGAAAAGGAAGAGGTATCAGCATTCGTTCCCAATTACCAGTCCAATCCACACCATGGAAACAACTCTTACTCTCCAAATACCCATTTCCCACACCCACCTACCTATGATCCAATATACAACACAAAACCATATTATAATCCCTAACCTCAATATAGCCTACCTCGCGCCCAAACAAATCCAAATCCACCAGGAACATACGCTCCAGTTCAAACTACCACTCACCAAAATTGACCCACCTATGCACTCTGACCTCGCCCAAATTTTGAAGAAAGACGTCCCATAAACTATATCTCGATTGCTGAACCTTTGGCTCAACTGTTTGAAAGACTGAGGAGAGTTGGCTTGATACATCCAATAGAAGGGAGGTTCCCTAAGCATCCTTCAAAGTACTTTGATGTAACCAAACGATGTGTCTACCATTCAGGAGTACTGGGGCATGATACCGAGGATTGCTTCAGACTAAAAAATAAAATTGAGTGACTGATCAAAAGTGGAGCCATTCAGTGCACCCAGCTCCGCCCAATATAAACTGTAACCCATTACCAAATCATTGGAATCAAGGAGCTAATATGATCACCCCGGATGAAGAGTATGACTTGAAACCATCATCATAATCGAAAATACTGAGCCTGCTAGGGTTCCACCTCGAAGGACTCCGATGATCATCGTATAGTTAAAACCTACAGTGATGGTCCAGACATACCTGTAACAATCCACCACTGTTATCATGGATGAGGAGGATCAGGAATACAAAATAGTCCCGTTGACATATCAATAGAAAGGAGCCAAGATGACGGATTCTGCAATGGCTCATAGAATGACCACGTCAGGGAGGTGTTACGCTCCGAAAAAAGTAAATCGAGGGAATTCAAGAAGGGAACAGATTCATAGAAGGAATATAACAGATCAGGAAGCTGCAAAATTCAGGAAGAAGATGTCAACTAGAGAATACTCCGTGGAAGAAAAATTAAAGAAAACCCCTACACAAATATCAATTATGGATCTACTGATAAGTTTTGATTAGTCACAAAGACGCTCTGATGAAAGTGTTGAGTGGAGTGAACATGCCAACCAACACTACCAGCAAGGCACTGGCATCAACCATCAGGAAGTTGGTCGAAGTGAAAATGATCACCTTCCAAAGAGATGAATTCCTATAGAGGGCGAAGGTCACAACAGAGCTTTACACATCACTGTCAAATGTGGAGATAAGGTAGTGTCATGAGTACTTGTTGCTGGAGGATCATAAGTTAATATCTGCCCGCTCTCTACCTTATGAGAGTTGGGTATTCACCTGAGAGAAGTAAAAAAAAGCCATGTGAGGATAAGAGCTTTCGATGGGTCATAGAAGAACGTCATTGGGGAAATCTATTTGGCTATGCAAATCGGACCAGTTGAGTTTCCCATACTATTCCAATACGACTTTCATCGAATACGGCTTTCCACAGAATTCTATATGTATCTATGAGATCGAGTATGGAATTCTGTTTACTCACTTTAAATTGAGTACCCGTTTCCCTCCCTTTCCTGCTAGGATTGGAAATCCTAGGAAGACCATGGATACATATGGCAGGGACAGTCCCGTCTACCATGCATCAGTGCGTGAAGTTTGAGTGGGGTTGTCAAGAGATTATAGTTCACAGTGAATAGAGCCAGTCAGCTTATCTGGAACATGCAGTTCTACGTATAGACATGCGGACCACACATGAATAGCTTTACCTTAGCCAAGAAGATTTTAAGAGCAGATACTTTTGGATGACCATGAAAAGCGATAGTATCCACTATGTGCAGAAGTGTCACTAGTGTGAGATCCACGGGGATTTCATTAGGGTTCCACCTAATGAGATGAATGTAATAGGTTCGCCTTGTCCATTTTCCGCTTGGGGCATGGACGTAATCAGACCTATAGAGCCCGCTGCATCAAATGGACATTGTTTTATCTTGGTAGCCATTAACTACTTCACAAATGGGTCGAAGCTTCTACATACAAGGCCGTCATGAAGAAAGTAGTGGGAAATTTCGTCCATAACAATATAGTCTGCCGGTTTGAGATACCCGAGTCAATTATCACTGATCTTAACAGCGATCTCATGAGGGAAATTTATGAGAATTTCAAGATTATCCAATGTAACTCTATAGCCTACAGGGCACAAATGAATGGAGCAGTTGAAGCAGCCAACAAAAACATCAAGAGGATTCTATGAATGATAGTGTACAATAATAGGCAATGGCACGAGAAATTATCCTTCGCCTTACTAGGTTATCGGACCACCATGAGGACATCCAATGGGGCAACGCCATACATGTTGGTATATAGAACTGAAGCTGTGATACCCGCAGAGGTCGAGACACTATCCTTGAGGGTCATTCAAGAAGCCAAGTTGCACAACGTAGAATGGATACGGGTCAGGAAGGAGCAACTCATGCGCATTGATGAGAAGAGAATGGACACAGTATGCCATGGTTAGTTGTATCAAAATAGGATGGCCAGTTGTAACGACCCGACTGGTCGTTTTGAGTATTTGCCTTCCGTTCAGCTATTTTAAGTCTTAAGTAGCATCTTATGATGTATTATGACTTGTGTGAATCGACGGTTTTGGTTTTCAGGTTATTCGAAATTGATGTGGAAGAATGAATTTCATGATTGAAGCTTTTAGTTGAAAGAGTTGACAGAGTTTGACTTTTAGTATTTGACCTCGGATTGGATTTTTCATAGTTCCGTTAGGTCCGAATGGTGATTTTAGACTCAGGCGTTTGTCCGGATTTGTATTTGGGTATTTCTAGAAAGTTTTGGCGCTAATTGGCGAAAGTTGAAAATTTGAAGGTTTGTAAAGTTTATATATTTGACCGAGAGTTGACTTTGAGGATATCGGATTTGGATTGTGGTTCCAGGAACTGGAATAGCTTCTTTATGTCTTTTGGGACGTGTGTGCAAAATTTGAGTTCATTTCCGGTTGATTTGATATGTTTCGGCGCGAGTTTTGGAAGTTGAAAGTTTAAAGTTCATTTAAGTTTGAATTAGGGTGTGATTTGTCATTTCGATGTTGTTACGTGTGATTTGAGGCCTCGAGTAGGTCCATGTTATGTTATGGGACTTGTTGGTATATTTGGGTGGAGTTCCGAGTGGCTCAGATCACTTTCAGACGAGGTTCGGATCAATTTGTCGCATGTTGCATTACTGAAGGACTGCTGGTTTTGGTGTTTCTACATCTGCGGAAGAATGGACGTAGATGCGAGTCCGTAGATGCGAACAAGTGGTCGCAGAAGTGAAAATAGGCTTGCTGGGGGATCATCACAGAAGCGGATGAAGAGGCGCACCTACGTGTGCGTAGAAGTGAAAGCTAAGATCGCAGAGGCAGTATGTGCGCAGAAGCGTATTTTGTGTCGCACCAGCACTTGTGCAGAAGAGGGACATGTTGCGCATGTGCAGAAGAGCAGATCTCCAGTGTTTTCCACAGAAGCGGGAATTTTGTCGCAAAAGCAACGCCGTAGAAGCGGCCCTTTATTCGCAAATGCGAAAATTGCTGGGCAGAAGTTATAAATCGAGGGCTTGGTCATTTTATTCATATTTGGAGTTATGGAGCTTGGATTGAGGAAATTTTTAAGCGATTTTCATCGCATGGATTGGGGTAAGTTTCTACACTCTGTTTTGATTATATTTGCGTGAATCTATCTTCGTTTTTGGTAATTGAGTTATGAATTTTTAAGATAAATTGGGGGTTTTTATCTGAAGTTTCATAGAGTAAATTTTTGAGTTTTGAACATCGATTCGACGTGGGATTTGAGTGAAACTAGTATGGTTGGACTCATAATTGAATGAGGTATCAGATTTTGTGAGTTTTGTCGGGTTCCGAGGTGCGGCTCGGGTTTGACATTTTGGTTTACTTTGGGCTTTTGATTAAAGATTCGACCTTTATCATGTGGAATTGTTTCCTTAGGCATTATTTGATGTATTTGAGTTTCTTTAGACTAGTTTCGAGCCGTTCAGAGGTGGTGGCATTTTTGGAGTATCATTTGGCTTGCTCGGTATTGGATTTGTCTTGTTCGAGGTAAGTAACACTTCTAAACTTGGTGCTGAGGGTATGAACCCCTGAATCTACGTTTTATGTGTGTGGTGTTGAGGTATCTTACATGCTAGGTGACGGGCATGTGGGCGTGTACCGTGTGAATTATGACTCGATTGATTTTGTGGTACTGTGTAGTGACCTAATCTTGTTTCTGGTCTACGCGCTAGAGTAATTGAGCTGTGATCAATGTTAGAAACCATGTCTAAGCTGTATGCTTATCCTGTTGAGACCCACTAAGGTCATTTATGCTATTGTGTTATTTGCTTACATTGCAATTACATACTCAGTCATACTCATTCATTTTCATGTCATATCTCAGTCTCTGTTGCCATATACATCATATCATCATTGTTGGGCTGATTTTCATGACATTGTGAGCCCGAGAGACTGGGGAGATTAATGACTGAGTTGAGTCCTAAGAGCCAGATTGTGAGTGATATTGATGGGATCGGGCTGCACACCGCAGCAGTTATCATTGATTCATGATGGGATCGGGCTGCACGCCACAGTAGACCTTATTGATTCATGCCATGATTGGCTTATTACAGCACCTAGGCTGGATTTGCCCCTCCGAAGTCTGCACACCCACAGTGAGCGTAGTTGCTATTGATTCATGAGGGCTGGATCTGCCCTGTATAGTGCTGAGTGACTGAGAGTGTTGAGGGCTGGATCTACCCTGGGCTAGATCTGCCCTATTCAGTGCTGAGTGACTAAGTGTGTTGAGTGATTGAGCGTGGTGAGTGGAAAGTGTGAAACAATGAGATTGAGTACACTGAGAGTGTGAGTACATGAGTTCATCACTGTGTGCATTGCATTTGACATGCATACTTGACATACAGGCATAGAGATGCATTTTCTCATGCTACGCGATTTTGATGATATTCATGATTTCACGTGCACACTGATATGTAGGCATAGAGAAGTACTTTCCTCATGCTATCCGATATTGAACCATCTTATTTATTGTTGAAAGGTTTTGGAAAAATCACAGTTTTTTTGACTCACTCATATTTTTGTGATTTCGGTGAAAGATTCTAAAAAGCAAGACTATTTTTCGTAACTGTTAACGAGCTAAGCATCACATCTCTGAGTTATTTCTTTTACCACTTTTATTATATTGTTATGAACCGTTGTTGGCTATTGGTGTTGGACTCCGACCTTTGTCCCAGCTCGTCACTACTTTCAACCTAAGGTTAGGTTTGTTACTTATTGAGTACATGGGGTCGGTTGTACTTATACTACACTTCTGCACCTTACGTGTAGATTTTTGGATGTTGATGTTGCTGTGTATGGCGGGAACCGGCATTGAAGATGTATCTGTGTTCCGGTCATAGCTGCCTATTGTACTTGGTAGCTTTAGAATTATTAATCTATTAATGTATATTTCAAACAGATGATGTATTTATTTTATTCCAGCTTTGTAAACTCTAAATCTTAAAAGCTCATGATTTGTACTACCACTCCTTGGGAATTCTTTGTATAAAAGCACAATTGTATTATCTTTACTTCTCTTAATGAATCTCATTGGAATAGGTTTATTGTTAATTGACTTACCTAGCGGGTTGGGGTTAGGTGCCATCAAGACTAGTTGGATTTTGGGGAGTGACACCAGTGCATTCAACAAAATGGTGAAACCTCGCCAATTTATACTGGGGCAGTTGGTTTTGAAGAAAATATTCCCTTATCAAGAAGAATCCAAAGGAAAGTTTGCGCCAAATTGGCAAGGTCCTTACGTGGTCCACCGAGTGTTGTAGGGGTGGGGGGGCTCTGATTTTGGAAGAGATGGACGAAAAAGTCAGCACGAAGCCTATCGACTCAGACGCAATCAAGAGATACTACATTTGAAGAGAGTAAAGTTAGGATTTTGCTATACCGGAACTACGGCCGACCTGACTTCCCACGGAGGGATAAGTAGGCAAACCACATAGGGTACGTTCTCTCTCGCCCTCTTCTTTTGTAATAGGAAATCCCAATACCATTTTGTATGTAGTCGGAACTATTCCACGATTTGATTTCCTTTGGAAGGAAAACGTAAGCAATCCTCATTGGATTGAGTCATATTTTGTAATTAAACTACTCTCTGGCCTGATTCCTTTTGGATACATAGGCAGTCTAAGACAGACTCGACCATTTCATTTTCAATCTCATCATTTTGCATCTATTATAACCGAACTACATTTTGACCTAATTCCATTTCGATACGTAGGTTGCCTGAGTCAGGCTCGGTCATCATCATCATCATATTGCATCATCAGACTCGGCCATTTCATTTTCAATCTCATCATTTTGCATCTACTATAACTAAACTATGTTTTGACGTGATTCCATTTTGATACGTAGGCTGCCTGAGTCAGGCTCGGTCATCATCATCATATTTTCTTTATCATTATCCACGAACTACGTTCAGACCTGATTCCATTTCGGATACGTAGGTAACCTGAAAAGGTTCGTTCATAACCCTAGGAAAACCTTTGTAATGCATTAGTTTAGATTAGGACGCAATCGCAGCAGCAAGGAGCTACGTCATCAAAGGCATCTTAGAAAATCGACATCAACGGGGCAGAGTCTTCCAGAAACAATGTTCACATCTGAGGAATTTTCTTAACATGTCATAATTCGGAACGACAACATTTGCTATAAAATAAACGATTTTCAAAATATTTTCCTAAAAAAAACTACCGTTCCACCTACCGAACTTCATGGCTAAAAAACCAAAACCAAATTCTAGAGAGAGAAGCTCGGGCGACGGGCGCTTTGGAAAAGAATTCACGCGTTCTTTGAACAAAATTGAATCAGTGTTCTTTGAAAAGAAACTGACCAATAGCGTAATTCCTTATCACTTATAAGCCAAACAGACCCCTCCCCTCTTAGTTATTATCGAACAAATGAGTTAGAAAGAGTAGGCTGCCGATAGAGACGACTGGTGCGATTCCAGTCGCCCACCTCGTCAGAGGAACCATGGCGACGCCGGTGGCCCCAATTCCGGCCGGCGAAGCTCCCACATCAACTTCCCAACCACCCCCATTAGCCACAAACACTCAACCACTGGATTACAGTCGAATCCTTCGACCGGCGATTCTGAATTCACCTTCAACGAAGAGCCCTAATGCGACTGCTGAAATTAAGTCAATTCCGTTCAAAAGAGCTACGTTCTTACAAGGTTAGCCATTTTTGAAATTCATTGAAGCAAAAGTTGATCGAATGAATATAATCGAGGGCCTCCAATACGCCGTGGTATGTAAATTTTCTTATGGGTGGCCTGATATTCAAGAATTGCGAAGATTAATTCCCGCGCAATGTGGAATTAAGGGTGATTGCAGTATAGGATTGCTCGGAGATAGACATGTGTTAATTCGATTAACACTGTGATATGATATTATCAGTTTTACCTCAAATTCAGTGTACTACTTGAAGGCAAAAAATGGCTATCAAATGAGAACGCTGATATATGACGCCAAGTTCAAGGAAGGAGAAGAAACGTCTAAAGTTATGGCTTGGATTTCATTTCCTAATCTGCTTCCGACCTTTTTTGTTAAAGAATGCCTCTTTTGTTTAGCTTCAGCAGTCGGAAAGCCACTGCATTTGGACATGGCGACAGTCAACAAAACTCGTCCAAGCTGCGCAAGGGTAAAGGTTGTAATTGATCTGTTAACTGAGTTACCAAAGAAAGTGCGCATGGATATCGAGAATGAAAATACAGGGAGTGTAAGGACAGAATGGGTGAAAATACAATATGATTTCATTCCCAAATACTGTCAACAATGCAAACTGCAGGGCCACGATATGTTGGAGTGCTGGAAACTTCATCCGGAATTGTTGGACGAGTTCCCTGCTGAAAAACAGAATTCAAAAGTGAAGGCAAAAGAAAAAGCACCTATGTTGATCCTATCAAGTGGTAAAATTGTCGGCAATGTTGATTCACAATGGAAACAAGTCAATCGAGCTCGAGCACAAAACAAAGACAAACAAACTGTTGTTCAGCCCAAACAAAGACTGGAAATAATTCCAGTTGACTCACAATCTCAGAAAATTCAGTCGAATAATGATGTTGCTATGCTGGAAATAGAACAAAGCAGGAGTAATGAGCGCAATCAGTTGATGAGTGCTGCAAAAAAGGTTGTGCAAACACTGACCAAGGAAGATGGGATTGAGAAGCATTAGAAATCGGCTATTGAAGTTGGTGAATCATCTGCTTTACGAACGGCTGACAAACCTGTTGTAATTAACAATATGTTTGCTCTTCTGGAGTTGCAAGAAAACGAGGTAACTAACAACAATCCTTTGGTCGTGAGGGAAGAAAATGATGCTGGAACTGATGATGCATTAGCTACACCAGTAGCTGAAGCTGGAAAAACAGAAATGGTTCACAAAAGGAAAGAAAAAGAATCTACTGCACAATGGGTACAAAGAAGTTTCAGGACACCCGTAGTAGATACTAACGCTTCTTGCCAGGAAATACCTTCACAAGACACTTATGTAGACCGACAACTAGCTAACAGGGCAGATCAAAATCACATTGCCAGTACAGATAGGACTGGAGGAAATCAGTAAGGACAAATCCCGGAAGAGATATCAGGTGATATGGAGGATCATGATGAGGCAGTAACAGATGGCAAATTGAACACCAGGAATAATCGAGGCCATCTTGATGCCACAAGCTTTCGAGGTCTAATTAATTGCCAATCCAATTCAACATCAGTCGGGAACATATCAAATAATTTTGGAATCAACAATTCTACTGATCAACTCGAAGATCCATCGACACCAGCATTGCTTGTGAATGACTTAGGAAATCGACCACAAACCACTAACGACATTCAGCAAGGAGTAACAACACAGCAAACTGAAATTGAACCAAATTCAACAGCATTGATAGCCACAGTTGATGGAGTCCCAGTGTATCCTCAAGAGTCAGTTGAGCTAGGTACCATGGATAATCACACTGACACAAACTCAAATGCATCAGCAACACAAAAAGGCATCGTGACTACTCATTTGACACAGTTACAATTAGAAGGGGAGTCGAGCAGTGAAAAAGCTATGCAACTGCAACTTAACATACCAGTGAAGCGTCCGCTGCAAACACTCCATGATATTGTTACCCATATTTATGTTGAACCAATTGGTAACCTTTGCACACAAAGTCAGCAGATGGAGGAAGAAGGAGAAGATGAATCAACTGCCGCAAATTTTAAGCAGATAACAAGGGAGGCAGATGTATCCCCTGCATCTAGCCTTAAAGCAGGCAAGAAGAATAAGAAATCACAGCACAAAGAGCAATCCCAACCTACAAGAATACTGCCCAAGAGGGGAGCCTCACATAATAAAGGATGATGAAGTCTCTGATATGGAATATTAGGTCTGTCAATACAGAGCAGGCCTTCCCAAGAGTGATCAACATGCATCGCGAACATAATTTTGCTGTTATTGCGTTGATGAAACCATTCCAAAAAGCGGGATATATTCAAAGGTATAAGAGCAGATTGCACATTGAGGATGCCTTCTCAAACATTAACGGGAAGATCTGGCTATTTTTTAATGCAAACCTGGAATGGGAACTGGTAATGGACACAGAACAGCAGGTGACAATTAAGCTACTACATCATGATTGTGATAAACAAATCATCATGACTTTCGTCTACACCAAATGTGATGTTTTGGAAAGACTGGAACTATGGGACAATCTCTACTATCTAGCCAGTGATATGGACAGTCCTTGGATGATAGGAGGCGATTTCAATGTACTTCTATCAGAAGAGGAAAAGATAGGAGGATTGCCCATCTTACCACCGGAGTATGAGGACTTTGCATTCTGTGTTAACTCGTGCGGCCTATTTGATCAAGGTTACAAGGGCAGCCCATTTACATGGTGGAATGGGAGATCAAATTCGGAGTGTATATTCAAAAGGTTGGACAGGGTACTAGTTAACTCCGAGTTCCAGAGACTGTTTCCAACTATAGACATCGAGCACCTTATCAGAACTGGTTCTGACAATGCACCTTTGCTCATGATCTGTGGAGAACAAGCAGCAACTTTTGTGAAGCCATTTAAATTTCTGAATTTCTGGACTACACACGAAAGCTTCATGGATGTCGTTCGACAAAATTGGTCAGCTGATTTTCTAGGTGATCTATATCTTGTGTTTAAGCATAAGCTTAAAAAAGTAAAGGCTGCATTATCAAAGTGGGGTTGGCTATACTGGATGACATTGTGAAGGTGAAGGAAATGATGTTCGAGGAAGATCCATCAACAGAAAATAGAATGGTCCTTCAAAGAGCACAAGCAGAACTCAAGAGATATTTAGCAATCGAAGAACAGTACTGGAAGCAGAAGGCTGGAATTACATAGTTCGAGGAAGGCAACAGAAATACAAGATTCTTCCACAATCTTGTTAATGGTAAAAGGCAAAAGCTACAATTAAAAAGGATCCAAATTGATAATGGAGACTGGATAGAGGGTCAAGAGCAGTTATCGAAGGCAGCAGTTGAATTTTTCCAAAAGCAATTTACAAGTGAAGGAGAACCAACAGATTTTTCTATGCTGGAAAATGCTCCATCGATGGTATCACTGGAGCACAACTTGGAATTCTGTAGATATCCAACAATGGAAGAAGTAAAGGCAGCTGTGTTTGAGTTAGGTAATGAGAGTGCCAGTGGACAAGATGGTTTCACAGGACTCTTTTATCAGGTATGCTGGGAGATCCTTAAGTTCGACATACACAGTATGATCCTTCACATTTTTGGAGGTGCTCCATTGCCGAAATCGATCACTCATACTAATTTAGTCATGCTGCCCAAGAAGTCCACAGCTCAAACTTTCTCTGACCTAAGGCCTATTAGTTTGAGTAACTTCATCAACAAAGTCATATCAAGAGTCATTCATGATCGACTGGAAGGCTTCCTCACTAACTATATATCACACAATCAATCTGGATTTCTAAAAGGCAGGAGTATTTTTGAAAATATACTACTCACACAGGAGATTGTCACTGATATAAGGAAGAGAGGAAAGCCAGCAAATGTAGTGATTAAGCTTGATATGGCAAAGGCGTATGATAGAGTTTCTTGGAAATACTTGATGCATATATTGAGAAGGATGGGCTTTGCTGAGCATTTCATAAGCATGGTTTGGAATTTACTGTCGAATAACTGGTACTCCATATTAGTCAATGGACAATCCACAGGCTTCTTTAAATCAAGTAGGGGAGTAAAGCAAGGAGATCCACTGTCTCCAGCCTTATTCATTCTTTCTGCGGAGGTACTGTCGAGATCACTTAATAAGCTATTTGACGACAGATCGTTTGTGGGATTTGGAATGCCAAAGTGGTCAGATTCCTTGAACCATTTGGCATATGCAGACGATACCATCATTTTTGCATCGGTGCATACACCATCATTGAATAAAATAATGGATGTATTAACAGGATACGAGAGGATCTCGGGACAGCAGATCAATAAAAGAAAAAGCTCATTCTTCATGCATAACAATGCGTCACATGCACATGTTCGAGCAGTTGAACAAATAACTGGATTTTCTAGAGGCCAATTTCCATTCAAGTATTTGGGATGCCCAATCTTTTACAGTAGGAGAAGAAAGGAGTACTACAACGACCTTATTAAAAATATCAAGAATAAGGTGCATGCTTGGAAGGGCAAGCTTCTATCATTTGGAGGAAAGGCGACACTAATCACGAATGTGCTTCAAAGCATGCCAGTTCATATGCTTTCTGTGATCGATCCTCCAAAAAATGTTATGGAGCACTTGCACAAAATTTTTGCAAGATTTTTCTGGAGCAACAATGAAGAAGGCAGAAGCAGACATTGGGCTTCCTGGCAAAATTTGTGCCTGCCTAAGGAGGAAGGAGGACTGGGTTTTAGGTCTCTGCAGGATATGTCGAAGGCACTATTTGCAAAGTTTTGGTGGCAGTTTAGAACTACAAAATCATTGTGGTCAAACTTCATGTGGAAAAAGTACTGCAAGAAGGAAGCACCAACTGTTGTTCGATTTACACAAGGCTCGCATGTATGGAAACAAATGTTGAATGCAAGAGACAATGTTGATCATGAAATTCTGTGGGAATTAAACAGTGGTGAAACGAGCATTTGGAATGACAATAGGACAGGATTAGGGCCTTTGTACCATGCTGTTCCAGAAGATTTCCATGTACAAGAAGGCTATCAAGATGTATGTGAACTGCGACAACAAGGAAACTGGAACTATCAATTGTTAGAGCAGTTACTACCAGATGATATTGCCACACATGTGAAAGAAAATGTGGACTATCATGATGCAAACAAAAGCTGGGATACACCTTACTGGACGCTAACCCCATCTGGGAGATTTTCAGTCACTTCTGCTTGGCATCTCTTGAGACATCGAGCACACAAAAATAGAGAACTGGGACTCATCTGGACCAAGGGACTTCCATTTAAGATTTCTTTAGAGAACTGGGACTCATCTGGACCAAGGGACTTCCATTTAAGATTTCTTTCTTCCTTTAGAGATTGTGGAAGCAAAAGATACCAACAGATGATTTATGGAGGAGGCAAGGATACATAGTTACCTCAAGATGTTGGTGCTGTCAAATACCCCAAGAAGAAACAATAGAACATATCTTCTTGACGAGTCCTACAGCTGTGAAGGCATGAAAGATGTTTATAGGAGCAGCAGAAATAAGTATACCTATGGTACAACTGGAATAAGTCATACGCAACTGCTGGAGTTTCAAATGCTATCCAAAATTGCGACCTCTGTTCCAAGCGGCACCTGCAATTATTACTTGGGAATTATGGAAGAAAAGAAATAAAGGGAAGCATGGAGGCAGTGTATCAACGAATAGGGTCTGTCATGAACTGAACAAGACACTATATTTCCTAGCAAAGAGTAGGTACCCATGGTTAACAAATCTACCTACATTATGGCCGGAAATAGTTCAATATCTAGAAGCCTACAAACCACTGGTGGTTACCAAGAAAGTGATATGGAAGTTTCCATTCCAAGGATGGTACAAATGCAACACAGATGGTGCCTTGAAGGGCAATCCTGGGCCAAGTTCATTTGCATTTTGTGTAAGGAAGGATGACATTGATTTTGTGTAAGCTCTAACCACGAATATGGTGGCAGAAGCAAAAGGTTTGGCAACTGGGCTTCAATACTGTGTTGACAACCACTTACACCTACTCATTCTGGAAACGGACTCATTGATTTTGAAGAAGGTGATCGATGGAGTGTGGGACACACCTTGGTCGATTAGTTCAGAAGTGAAGAAGATCAAACGATTGATCAATAATTTCAATGTCATAGTGCAGCATGTAATGAGGGAGGGCAACACTGTCGCGGACTTTTTCACTAATATGGTTTTTTCTTTTGCAGGAATCATTCAGTTTAATGCTTTTAATGAGCTACCAAGTGCAGCAAGAAGAATCATAAACTTGGACAAACAACAAACACCAAACCTAAGGATCAGAATTGCAAAAAGACGAACTCATGACTAATGCTGGAAAGTGGCCTATAGGCTGACAATTTCATATAGTGTTAGAACATTTCCCAGTGGTATTAGCATGTTCACATGCTCATTCTGGAAGTGTACTAATGCTATATCAAGACTGTACTGTAGGAAATTGTGATACTACAACACCAACAGATCAACTGCTACTAAGCTTCGAGAATGCAGCTTCTACTGCAACTGGAAAACAGTCGAAATGGACTGAAGGACAACCCAAATTGGTGATGATTGCTACTGTGATGGAAAAGAAGATTGGTCTATCACAAATCGATGCTAAATTCTCGATGGCAACATTGGAAAATAAGTATCGAAGACACTGGAATCAAACTTCAGCAGCAGCGACCATACCCATTGATTATGGAACTGACTTTCATTGTCACTTGTGCTGCGAACATATAGAGAACTGCTTTACCATCATGATCGAGAACATTCAAGGAGACAAATATTCTACAGGTTCGACATCAAGAATTGAAGGCAAATATTTGAGGACATCCTACATGATCGACATCGTAAATCAAAAGGGGACAGCTTACAGGTTTGAGGTCGAGAAGGGGATAGTCTACAGGACTATTTGCTACTGTCGAGTATCTTTTGTGAGCAGCACTCGACTCTGTCGAGCATTACAACAATTCAGAACTCAAACACACTGAAAAACATTAGTTTGAATGCTGAAAAATTAGGTGTTTCGACTATGCTGAAAATCATTTGGGAAGCATCCAACAGAAACAACATTGTAATGAGGGAGTGCAGCACTATCGCGGATTTATTCACTAACATGGTTTTTTCTTTTGCAGGAACCATTCAGTTTTTAATGAAATGTGATACTAGTTAATTCGAGCTTCTTTGTCATTGCAGCATTTGCTAATCTGCTGACAAATACTCGAATAATCAAATGCAATTCAAGGATAAAAGTATTTTATATGATCGAGATCATCGACTACAGACAGAACATCATATCGAGGACATTATTTCAACTTCGACAGAATCACAGGGAGCCAATCGATACTAGACAACTGATCGATGCAATGCCAATGTCGACTCTTACATTGCAACCACTGTCCAAAGCAACCTCGACATCAGACCTACAATGGCGACAATAAATAATCGACATCTACACAAAGCATGGTCAATAAAATGCCAGACCACTGAAATTTGGCAGTCGAGTTTGAGCACTGGAACTGTTCAAATGGGCAAAGACCAAGTGGCAGACCTACAGAAACATTCACATTGCATTTTGGCATTATCCAGTGGTATTAGCATGTTATCATGCTCATTCTGGATGTGTCATAATGTATTGTGAAGAGCGATTGCAACAGAACCAAGCAAGGTCGACACAACTCAGCCACACCAGATGTTCGAAGGCATAATTTGAACATCAGCTAGGTACCCTACAAGATCAGTCACGATGCTAAATGCACTGTCCATCATAACAACAACCTATAGCCCAGAACCAACGACGCAATGTGAAGGAAGATGGAGATACATGTCTGCCAATCCGTTGGAACGCAAAACTTGGCGCCTGGTGAGAGCAATAGAGGTGCTACATTTATGTTTTGCAATTGGCGGGGAATAATCATGACTTCATGGATGGAAAGTTGGGTCCGCTATGATTTGTAATAAATAGTTTTGCTATAGTAGTAGAACTAGAATTAGTTGCATTTATTGTTTCACTGGACAAGTTGTAAACTTTGAATTATTTTTAATATATATATATATATATATATATATATATA
>MCJB01018638.1:23665-48279 GCA_002018475.1 Nicotiana obtusifolia | reverse complement strand
CCCCCCACCCCCCTTAGGAATATTCGTCCTCGAATGTAAGGGTTTACGTGGAGTCTAACTCATCGTGGATTTCTGACGGAAATTTCCGGCTGAGTTTCCTCTATAAAATGGACACTAGCCAAACTTGCAAGCAGTTAAACACAACCTATGGCCTTACAAGGCTATACAAAGCATAATAGATATGTACATTATCTGCATATTACCATTTTGTATTAAGAAAGAGTATCCTCAAGTTATTGCTTACCTCATAGAGACGTTTCTCGTTCTAATGCGTCCTGCGTTCCCCCGGCATCCTCGTTATCTTCATTCTGGAACAGGTAAGGGTATTTAGACTTCATCTCATCTTCTGCTTCCTATGTAATTTCTTTCGTATTATTGTTCCTCCACAATACTTTAACAGATGCTACATCCTTTGTTATCAGCTTGTGGACTTGTCGATCTAATATAGCCACTGGCATTTCTTCATATGATAGGTCCTTTGTAACTTGTACATCCTTGATAGGGACAACCCGAGAAGGGTCTCCAATACATTTTCTCAACATAGATACATGGAATACCGGGTGGACAAATTCCAATTCGGACGACAATTCTAATTCATAAGCAACCTGTCCAATTCGTCGAAAATTTTTTTATGGCACGATATAACGCGGACTTAGCTTACCTTTCTTCCCAAAACGCATAGCACCCTTTATCAGCGAGATCTTCAGGAAAACCCAATCACCAACCTCAAATTCCAGGTCACGATGTCAGACATCAGAATAAGATTTTTGCCTGCTTTGTGCCGTCTTTAGTCGCTCTTGTATCACTTTCACCTTCTCAATGGCTTGGTGAATCAAATCTGGCCCATATAATTCTGTCTCACCGACTTCAAACCATCCAACTAGTGATCCACATCTCCTCCCATATAGTTCCTCGTACGGGGCCTTTTCAATACCGAAATGGTAGTTATTATCGTAGGCGAATTCTATGAGTGCTAGATGATCATCCCAGATCCCCTTGAAATCTAGAACACATGCTCATAGCATATCTTCAAGTGTCTGAATGGTACGTTCAGCCTGTCCATTTCTGTGGATGGAATGCCATGCTGAGATTCACTTGTGTGCCTAAACCCCTCTGAAAAGACCTCCAAATGTTAGCTGTAAATTGAGCTCCTTGGTCTGATATAATAGATAACGGCATACCATGAAGCTTAACAATCTCCTTGATATACAACTTCGCATAATCTTCAGCTATGTAAGTTGTCTTAACTGGCAGAAAATGGGCACATTTTGTAAGTCGATCAACTATCACCCAGATGGAGTCAAACTTATGATAAGCGAGGTAATCCAATAATGAAGTCCATATTAATAACCTCCCATTTCCAAGTCAAAATCTCTATATTCTGAATCAATCCACCGGGTTTCTGATGCTCAATCTTTACTTGTTGACAATTAGGGCACTGGGCTACAAATTCTGCAATAGACTTCTTCATGATATCCCACCAATACTGTTCCTTATTGTCATGACACATCTTTGTCGAGCCGGGAGGGGTGGAATATCGGGACTGATGAATCTCAATCATAATTTTCTCTCGCAACCCTGTCACATTAGGCACACATAATCAACCCTGTTATCTTAGTGTCCCATCTCCTCCGATCTCGAAAGCCGTAAGTTTACATTGTTGAACGCTCTCTCTCAATCGTACTAAGGTAGGATATTCATATTGCCATGCTTTTACCTCGGAAAGATGATTTTGATGTATTCTGTACAGTAACACCTCCGTCATCAGAGTCTAACAATCTGATTCTCATATTGGCAAGCTGATGAAGCTCTTTAGTCAACCCTTGTCTACCTGCCTCAATGTGTACTAAGCTTCCCATTGACTTAGGACTGAAAGCGTCTGCCACAACATTGGCTTTACTGGGATGGTACAATATCTCGACATCGTAATCTTTCAGTAATTCATGCCACCTACGCTGCCTCATATTCAACTCTTTTTGCTTGAATATGTATTGTAAACTTTTGTGATCTGTGTAGATGTCAAGATGGACACTGTATAAGTAGTGCCGCCAAATCTTCAAAGCATATATTACTGCAACCAATTCTAAGTCATGAGTCGGGTAATTATTTTTATGCTTCTTCAACTGTCTTGATGCATAAGCAATCACCTTCCCACGTTGCATCAATACACATCCCAAACCTAAGTTTGAGGCATCACAATATACGACATAACCTTCGGTTCCTTCTGGAAGAGTGAGCACTGGTGCGGATGTCAATTGATTCTTTAGCTCCTGAAAACTACGTTCACAAGCGTCAGACCACTAGAACTTGGTAGCTTTCTGTGTCAACTTAGTCAATGGTGCTGATATAGAGGAAAACCCTTCTACAAACCTCCTATAATATCCTGCCAACCCTAGAAAACTACGGACTTCTGACGATGTTGTAGGTCTTGGCCAATTTTTTACTGCATCGATCTTTTGAATGTCAACACTTATACCCTCGTCAAATATCACATGGCCAAGGAATGCTACTGAGTTTAGCCAGAATTCACATTTGGAGAGCTTAGCATACAACTTACGATCCCGAAGGGTCTGTAATACTATCCGCAAGTGGCCCGTATGTTCTGTCTCTGAACGAGAATACACCAGAATGTCATCAATGAATACAATCACGAGCACATCAAGATAGGACCTGAATACACTATTCATGAGATCCATAAAAGCTGCTGGGGCATTTGTTAGCCCGAACGACATCACCAAGAACTCAAAGTACCCATATCTTGTCCGGAATGTCGTCTTTGGAATATCCTTCTCCTTAACCCTCACCTGATGATACCCTGAGCGTAAGTCAATCTTGGAAAAGTACTTGGCACCCTGGAGTTGGTCAAACAGGTCGTCAATACTTGGAAGTGGATATTTGTTCTTTATAGTAAACTTATTCAACTGTCGATAATCGATACACATCCTTAACGACCCGTCTTTATTTCGCAAGATCAAGACTGGCGCACCCCAAGGTGAAGTGCAAGGCCTAATGAAGCCCTTATCAAGCAAGTCCTTCAACTGCACCGTCAGCTCTCACAACTCTGCCAGGGCCATCCTATATGGAGGGATAGAGATCGGTTGAGTGTCGGGCTACACATCAATGCTAAACTCAATCTTCCTTTCAGGAGGAAGACCTGGGAGTTCTTCTGGGAAAACATCTGGAAATTCATTGACCACGGGGATTGATTGTAGAGTAGGCGGCTTTGCTTCCGCATCCCTAATGCGAACGACATGATAAATGTAACCTTTTGAGATCAATTTCCTTACCTTAAAATAGGAAATAAACCTACCTTTTGGCGTAGCAATGTTCCCCTTCCATTCGATGACGGGTTCACCAGGAAACTGAAACCTAACCATCTTCGTATGACAATCAATATTTGCATAGCATGAGGCCAACCAGTCCATTCCCATTATCACATTGAAATCAACCATTTCTAACTCAACTAGATTCGCCGAGGTTTGACGACTACAAATCATCACTGTACAACCTCTATATACCCTTCTAGCAATCACTGATTCTCCTATCGGAGTAGATACTGCAAGTGGTTTACTTATTAATTCAGGTTTGACGCCAAACTTATTAGCCACAAAGGGTGTAACATATGATAATGTAGATCCCGGATCAATCAACGCATATAAATCATAAGAAAACATAGACAATGTACCTGTAACAACATCCGGAGATGACTCGAGATCCTGTCGACCTACTAGAGCAAATGTTCGATTTTGAGTACCACTCGAACTCAGTACTGCACCTCTACCTCTACCATGACCTGTCGACTGCTGAAAACCCCGTGCTGGAGGTCGAACTGATGAGGAAGAACCAAATATACAACTTCTCATAATCTTCAGCTATGTAAGTTGTCTTAACTGGCAGAAAATGGGCACATTTTGTAAGTCGATCAACTATCACCCAGATGGAGTCAAACTTATGATAAGCGAGGTAATCCAATAATGAAGTCCATATTAATCACCTCCCATTTCCAAGTCGAAATCTCTATATTCTGAATCAATCCACCGGGTTTCTGATGCTCAATCTTTACTTATTGACAATTAGGGCACTGGGCTACAAATTCTGCAATAGACTTCTTCATGTTGTCCCACCAATACTGTTCCTTAATGTCATGACACATCTTTGTCGAGCTGGGAGGGATGGAATATCGGGACTGATGAATCTCAATCATAATTTTCTCTCGCAACCCTGTCACCTTAGGCACACATAATCGCCCCTGGTAATTTTACATTGCTGAATGCTCTGTCTCAATCGTACTAAGGTAGGATCTTCATATTGCTATGCTTTTACCTCGGCTAGCAAAGATGATTGTGATGTATTTTGTACAGTAACACCTCCGTCATCAAAGTCTAACAATCTGATTCTCATATTGGCAAGCTGATGAAGCTCTTTACTCAACCCCTGTCTACCTGCCTCAATGTGTACAAATCTTCCCATTGACTTACGACTGAGAGCGTCTGCCATAACATTCGCTTTACCAGGATGGTACAATATCTCGACATCATAATCTTTCAATAATTCATGCCACCTACGCTGCCTCATATTCAACTCCTTTTGCTTGAAGATGTATTGTAAACTTTTGTCATCTGTGTAGATGTCAACATGGACACCGTATAAGTAGTGCCGCCAAATCTTCAAAGCATATATTGCTGCAGCCAATTCTAAATCATGAGTCGGGTAATTATTTTTCTGCTTCTTCAACTCTCTTGATGCATAGGCAATCACCTTCCCACGTTTCATCAATACGCATCCCAAACCTATATTTGAGGCATCAAAATATACCACACAACCTTCGGCTCCTTCTGGACGAGTGAGCACTGGTGCAGATGTCAATTGATTCTTTAGCTCCTGAAAACTATGTTCACAAGCGTCAGACCACTGGAACTTGGTAGCTTTCTATGTTAACTTAGTCAATGGTGCTGATATAGAGGAAAACCTATATCAGTAAAATTTGGAGAAAAGCTTATCATTTGACCTAAAGTATAAGTAAAATTATGAACATAAGTTGCGACAACTTTTGTCGACTTTTGTTTCATAACTCGTTTGACTTCAAGACTTATGAAACGGATATAATGTGATTCAAATACCTTAATATTAATAACCTCTAGATTTACCCGAAAATACGAGCTACAACATCGTTGATTCGTTTAACTTCTAGTACTTGTTAACCACTCTTATACACCCTTGTATCATTTAAGACCAATACGACTAAATTCTTATCATCTCAAAGATAATCTCTTCTAGGACTTATGTAGACTAACTTACGGCGTAATCTAACGTATGCAAATATGGGCTGTAACAAAAATATGTTAAAATTAAAAAAAAATGACTGCTGCCAGACAATGCTCTTCGCGATCGCGGACATTGACATGCGATCGCAAAAGGCCAGGAAAATATACATCGCGAATGCAGGGCGAATTCTGCGAACGCCATGAAGAAGCTAATCAGTGGCTGTCAAGTACCCCACGTGAATGCGGTTTCTAGTTTGCGATCGCAATGCATTGCAGCATTACTCTTCGCGATCGCAGGCCCGTTTTCACGAACGCGATTCAGAAATCTGGGCAGTTTCGCCATTTCTTATTTTTGACTCCAAAACCATTTAATACACGATCCATCTCATTTGTAAAAGATCTTTGGCTTATTTTCAGTCTCTTGACTAAAGAACACATGTTTTGGAGCTAGGGTTCTTACACACACGCTTGTGTCTTGAAAATTTGAAGCTTTTGGTTGAGAATTTCTTACCCATGTGTATTGAATATCTATGTGTGTAGTATTTTTTCCAACACTTGAATCTTGTTTATAGAAACATTCATATTTGAAGTGTGGATTAAATATCTTGTTGTGCTTATGTATTGAATAATATTTATTTACACTGAAGTGAGTTATTGTTTCTTTAATTTTTCTAGTTCTTTAATCTTTTCAAAGAGATTAGCTAACCCTAGGACTTGCCCATTTACTTCGAATTAAATTTGGGAAAGCTAATTTGGGGTTGGGAAAGATTAATTAATAAGAACTTGAGGCTTTAATCCTCACTTTATAGATTCTACCTAGGGATAGGATTGAACTACTTGTAGCCATAACCGAGTGTGCTTAATCCCTTAATTGTTTTAGGGATAATTCAATAAGGAAGTCTTGTTAGTCTTTACAAGAAGCTAATATAGAATTATTACCCGAGGCTAATTAACATAAACTCGCTCATATTTGTAAAATCGTGAAATACATTGGATCGTTACTTGAGTGTAATTCCATTTGCATCCATGCTTGTAGCCATTGATCATTTCACTTGCTTTCTAGGTTAGTTTATATTTTTACAATTAGTTAAAGATATTTTTCAAAAAATTTCTAAGTGTTTGGATTAGCATAACAAGTGATAACTCTCTTACACCCCTAATCGCCTACATGTTGTTCTCTGTGGGATTCGACCCCGACTCATAGTTGAGTAAATTATATTTCATGCGACCGTGTCCATTTACTTTTTAGTATTGGATTTGAACGTCATCAAAATTGGCGCCGTTGCCGGGGAACAATTTGGTGTATTTAGGTTGTTTGAGAAGTAAGCGTACGTGCTTTGGTCCAAACTTGTGAACATCTGTGTAATTATATTTGTTATCTTGGCTTTATTTTCTTATTTGTTTCTTGCTTTTTTTTTAGTTTTGAAAAATGGCATCTCCTAATGAAAATTGGCCGAATGGTAGTTGTTCATACTTTGATGACCCTTGTCCTTATTGTGGAGGACCACACTCATGGCAAAATATTAAATTCCCCCAGGGGCAGATTGTGTTCACAATCTCAAACCCATGAGTGGAGTATTTGTGATAAGTGTGGTGGTCAAAATAACCATTGGGATAATTGTGCTTATTTGTCCATCCCTTCTCCAAACTCCCGCTATGATGATTCTACTTTTTGTGATAACAAGTATAGGGATATGGAAGTGGAAGAAATTGAGCATGGTCAAAATGGAGAGTTCAAGCTCATGATGGAAGGCCTACTTGAAGGATGAAACAAATAGCAAAGTGCCTTGGAGGAGCTTTTGGAAAATAGTCTCCAAAATGATATGGCGCTTGAAAGATTGAATTCACAAATGGGAGAAATGCTTGAAGCTCTACAGGTCCAAAAAGCCTCGGAAGTAAATGATAGCCAAGAACCTTCCATAGAGCTTGAAGCCGAAAATCCTTCTTTGGCACTTGATCAAAATCAAGAAGAACTCTCAAATGCTCAAAACGAGAGGATGATGTTCATGTTGGAGGCCATTCTTGAAAATGAGGAGAAGCACAACTTGGCACTCGAGGACTTGAAACAAGTTTTAACTCAAAATGATGAGAATATCCGCACTTTGGAAGATCAAATGAAAAAAATGGTTGAGGCTCATTATGCCCACCAACTTGAGAGTGTGGAAAGAGATCAAGAAGAGTATGACTTCGAGGAGGAAAGTGAGCTTTATTTTGAGGAATCAAGAATTGAACATCCACCAACCGACTTCATACTTGTTGGTGATGCCGAGAAAAAAAATAGAATTAGAGTCAACCGGTGTTGTTGAGAAGATGGTTGAATTTAACTCTAGTTCGGGGGAAAAAGAGAATGTCAAAATCCGGAAAAAGTTGCAAATTGGGAGGTTATTATCACATTCCAAGCATTTCTCGACATTGGAATTGTGTGGTGAAATGGAAATTGAACTACACGATTCAATGAGGGATTGCGAAGAGGAGAAGCAAAAGCCATACATCTTGCAATTTGAAAGTGCAAGAAAGCAAAATGACATTCCGCACATGAAAGCCAAGAAGTGCAAAATGAAGCAAATGGTATTTGGCTTGATCATCTATTTACCAACCCCCCGTTGCTCGTGGCCACAAGCTTGAGTCCAAGTTAGGTGCCCAATTCATATCGTCCAAGTAGCAAGAAAAGTGATAAAGTTGATTCGCGTCGTACCACGACGTTAAATGCGGCGCTTAGTGGGAGGCAACCCATCGTTCTAAAAATATTTAGTCATTTTTGAAATTATCTTTTTTAGAATAGCTTAGTATATTATTTTTGACTAGTCTGCAAGTTTCACAATTTTTGGAGTTGATTTGAGCAGATCGGCGTGACCGGACAGCAAAAAAAAAGAAACAGTAGCTGATGATAACTACAGGAAACTGTTGCACTTCGTGATCACATAAAAAGCTCTGCGTTCGTGCAAAACAAAATTTTGCTATCCCTACGCGATCGCAGTAAAAGAAACGCGGACGCGTCTTTTTGGTGAGTTTATTTAGCACCAATGCTGGTATTGACACGCGATCGCAGTAGGTAAGTTCTGAACATTTAAACACTGAAAATAATAAAGGACACCCACTTTGCCCCAAACAAAGAAACGACTGTCTCCTACTCCCCTAACCCCTGGAAACCATCTCCAATCCTCCTCTTGCTTCAATTCCATTGCATCACTCACTTGTCATCATCAAGGTAAGTGGATTTATCCCTTAACTCTCACTTTTTCCAATTCTTATTGTGAAATAGAAGAAGGGCAACCATATTTTCAAGGTTTTAGGGATTGAGTTTTATTTTTTTTGTCAAATGAGAATTTTGTGTGCTTTGAGTGCTTGTTTGCTGTGAGAGATTGGTTGAGAGTTTGAGTAGGTTCTGTGAAATTTCAGTGTAAAATTCCATGGGTTAATGGTGTGAACTTGCTAAGAAAATTGGGTCACACGAACTGTTTGATGAAATGCCCAAATGAGCTGTTACTGGGCGAGGAAGAAGACCCTCGCGGTCGCGATGCCCTATTCCGCAATCACGTAGGTCAAATTCTGCTGAGAACCAAAATTGTTCATCGCGATCGCGAGTATTCTTCTGTGATCGTGTAGTTTTGTTTTTGCTGGAAAACCAATTCTTCTTCGCGATCGAGTGCCCAGTTCCGCGATCGCGATTCAATGAAGCCCAGGCAGCAAAATAGTAGCTTCGCCATTTCTGACCCTAAGGCGTTTTGATTGCTTTCTTTGGCCTAAATACCTCCTAATACATGCTATAAGTGTCCATACAGGAGTTTAACATGTTTACTCCTTTTGTAGGTACTTTGAGCTTGAAAATAGCTTCGGCATCAAATGAAAATGTTCAAGAATCTGTCGAACAAGTTGCCGAAGAGGAGTACTTTGGTCGGGACATATTCTCATCACTAAGATGTTCCCACCGCTATGACAAACAACTGTGTAGAAGCATGATTAAGGAAAAAGTCATTCTCTTGACCGACCTTGAAGGTCGATGGCCCAAGTTCCATGGAAGATTAGTATCGAGTGGATAGATTTGCTTTGCAACCAAGAACAGCCAATCATGAAGTGATAAGAGAATTTTATGCAAATGCTGTGGAGACTGACTTCAAGAATGATTTGGTTGTTACTGTCAGGGGCAAGCAAGTCTGCTTTGATCCAGAATTGATAAATGCATATTACAATCTTCCCAATGCTGACAACCAGGTGTACAGGGATAGAGCTAAAGACTTAGGCACACAGTGGTTTGTGGACCATTTGCACGGTGGAAAGATGCCGAACTGGATAAGAAATCACTTAAGGATCGAGTCTTCTGAGTTCACTGCCAAGGCCCAAGACTTGGCTCTCCATTATCTGTGTACGTAATGAGACAGAGGTTACACTTGAGAAGGCAAGGGTGATTTGCGCGATCATAGAGGGTACATCAGTGAATGTGGGACAACTTATTGTTGATGAGACAATAGAGATTGTTGCGGAGAGGACTAAGAGTTTATTCTTCCCATCCCTGATCACTCATTTATGCTATGAGGTGGGGGTGGAGAAGAGGCCTAAAGAGAAGGAAAAGAACCTAGAGAAGTTCATTCATCCATTGCTAAGAAAGGGAGTAGGGAATGCGCAGAAGAAAAGAAAGATTGATATAGCATCTCCCTCATTTGGCCAATTTCCTGACACAATCACTGATATGCTTGATTCTCCCGCAGATGCCATAGGGACTCGTACTTTTATTGTACCACTTAAGTAGGGACCCCTCACACTCAGGTATATCTCTCGCCAGATCTATGGCATGGAGACACAGGTCTGCCAGCTTGTAGCTAGTCTCCCTTCTGGACCGTCTGGAGAGAGCACATCTGCAGGTCCAGCTGGCCAAAGAAAGGTTCCAACTTTGTCAAATCTTGCTAAGGAGCAGCAAGCCATTAAAGCCAAATTGGGAAAGATTGAGCGGAGGCAGCTGAAGCAGAGAGAACATGAAAAGAAGAAAAGCAAGTTTTTGACAAAGATGATGAGCACATTGAGGAAATTTTGTGGATCAGATGACAGTTACGAGGATGACTTGGAACTCATAGTTTCCAGTACCTCCAGCTCGGAGTGATGCAGTTTCAGGGAGCACCTCTTTTAGTTTTCCCTGTTTTGTTTAGTCGCATTGAGGACAGTGCAACACTTTAGGTTGGGGGTGGCTCGTTTATATATGATGGATGTATGTGGAGCATGACCATTTTTGTGAACATGTGTAGATTGGTTAATGTTATAGTTTATTAGTGATATTTTATAGTTTATTTCTATCATGTTAGCATTAGTTTTTATTTTCTTATTTTGTTACTTTATTTACTTGTATTAGTATTAATTAAACTCCTTGGTTTTTCTTTATGCTGGGGTTCTTTTTCAAGAAAATAATTTGTGTCGAACCGGGTGACTTTTCTCTATGATGGATGGCGTGACAACTTTCTTAAGGAATTAGTCTTGTCTAGTTTTTTTTTTAAAATTTTTTTTAGGTAAGTATTTTTTTTATTTAGCTTAGTAGCTAGTAGTTAACAAATTAGTTATTGGGTATGATCTTTTGGTCCATAAACCAACGCGTTGCTTGTTTGGTACCAACATGATTTAAACTATGGCATATGGTCTTGATCTTTAAAATGAAAAATGATTGAAGTGATAATTCTTGTTGTGACTTTTAAGTTCTATTCTTGGCTCTTTGATTCATTAAATAGTCTTTTAGGCTATATGTGATTTTCTTTAGGTTCATTGGTTTTAATTGGATTTTGGATTCACATGTCACTCAAGTTTGCATGTGCCATGTGTGGTGAGATTTGTTTTGAGTTCTTTTGCATTATCTGTAGTCTAGAACTTGCCCGGAATGTGCTTCAAGGCGAAATCCTAGACTAACTTGGTTTAAAAAAATAATGTTAGGCCTTCCTTGGACCGTTATTGTGCCTTAAATTTCCTACCCTTGCATATTTTCCCTAGTCAATCCCTTTTGAGCCTTTAAACTTTTTCTTTGGCAACCATGTTACAAGCTTTAACCCTTCGTTCTTTATTGATCTATCTTTTAGCACCCTACCTCCCTAAGTACATTGAAAGTGTAAAAATAGGCTAAAAGCATTAGTTTGGAGGTGAAGGTTGGAAAAGTTGTGATATGGAAGTTGCTTAAAAGGTGAAAGGTAACAAAAAAGAATAATGTAGTGGAACCTTTCTCGAAAAAAAAAAGGAATAAGAAAGAAGAAAAAGGAAGGAAAAATAAGGAGTTGTGAATAAAGGGAAGATTAGGTGTTGAATGAAAAGTAAAGAAAGGATGGAAAATATTTTTGAAGGAAGTGTGCTATAATTGTTGCAAATTATAGTGCTTAGGGAGGTTTGGAGTCACTCTTATCCAAATTGTGCCCTACCTTAACCAAAAACCTGCATTACAATCCTGTAAGTCCTACTTGATTTTGAACCAAGTGTGTCTATATTAGTGGAGAAATACATGAAGGGCAAGCCTATGGCACTACTTATGTGCATTTGAACATCTTTGTGAGAGAGAGAGTTAATTCTTTCCATTCGATGTCCCATGTGTGTTTAAATTGCAATTTCTAAGTTGGGATTCTCTCTTAAGTGTGAGGGCATATGAAATTTTGGATTGTGAACTTAATCCAATCTCCAATTGGGAGGAATGAACAAAAGAAAATTGTGGTGATAATAAGGCAAATTTTGAACCTTTAGTGTCATGACTTGGTTGCTACTTTGATTAATGTAGTGTTTAAGCACTTGAATTGAAATGAGAAGTTGTTGGCAATTCATATGCTTTAGATTAATTGTTGGTACCAACCAAAGTCACTAGATTGTGCTTAATTTGAACCATTTGACTTGAAATGATGTTTGGTATGCCATTGAGCTTAATTGATGAATTTATTGAAAGATGTTCTTAGTTGTTGAATTGCTTAAGGACAGGCAATAGTTTAAATTTCAGGTATCAAATTTAGAAAAGATACGGAAGAAACCAAGCCAAAATGTGTTAAAATGAAGAAAAAAAATGACCGCTGCCAGACAATGATCTTTGCGATCGCGAACATTGACATGCGATCATAAAAGGCCAGGAAAATATACATCGCGAACGCAGGGCAAATTCTGCGAACGCGATGAAGAAGCTGATCAGCGGCTGTCAAGTACCCTACGCGAACGCGATTTCTGGTTTGCGATTGCAATGCTTTGCAGCATTACTCTTCGCGATCGCAGGCCCGTTTTCGCGAACGCGATTCAAAAAACTGGGCAGAAATCTGGGCAGTTTTGGCATTTTACATTTTTGACTCCAAAACCATTTAATACACGATCCAGCTCATTTGTAAAAGATCTTTGGCTTATTTTTAGTCTCCTGACTAGAGAACACAAGTTTTTGAGCTAGGGTTCTTGCACACACACTTGGGTCTTGAAAATTTGAAGCTTTTGGTTGAGAATTTTTTACCCATTTATGTTCATTTCTTCATTTCCTTGCTTTGTATTGAATATAAGTGTGCAGTATTTTTTCCAACACTTGAATGTTGTTTATGGAAACATTCATATTTAAAGTGTGGATTGAATATCTTGTTGTGCTTATGTATTGAATGATTTTTATTTACACTGAAGTGAGTTATTGTTTCTTTAATTATTCTAGTTCTTTAATGTTTTCAAAGAGATTAGCTAACCCTAGGACTTGCCCATTTACTTTGAATTAATTTTGGGAAAGATAATTTGGGGTTGGAAAAGATTAATTAACAAGAACTTGAGGCTTTAATCCTTACTTTATAGATTCTACCTAGGGATAGGATTGAACTACTTGTAGCCATAACCGAGTGTGCTTAATCCCTTAATTGTTTTAGGGATAATTCAATAAGGAAGTCTTGTTAGTCTTTACAAGAAGCTAATATAGAATTATTACCTGAGGCTAATTAACATAAACTCGCTCATATTTGTAAAATCGTGAAATACATTGGATCGTTACTCGAGTGTAACTCCATTTGCATCCATGCTTGTAGCCATTGATCATTTCACTTGATTTCTAGGTTAGTTTATATTTTTACAATTAGTTAAAGATATTTTCTCAAAAAATTTCTACGTGTTTGGATTAGCATAACAAGTGATAACTCTCTTACACCCCTAATCGCCTACATGTTGTTCTCTGTGGGATTCGACCCCGACTCATAGTTGAGTAAATTATATTGCATGCGACCGTGTCCATTTACTTTTTAGTATTGGATTTGAACGTCATCAAAATTGGCGCCGTTGCCGGGGAACAATTTGGTGTATTTAGGTTGTTTGAGAAGTAAGCGTACGTGCTTTGGTCCAAACTTGTGAATATCTGTGTAATTATTTTTGTTATCTTGGTTTATTTTCTTATTTGTTTCTTGTTTTTTTTTTAGTTTTGAAAAATGGCATCGTCTAATGAAAATTGGTCGAATGGTAGTTGTTCATACTTTGATGACCCTTGTCCTTATTGTGGAGGACCACACTCATGGAAAAGTTTTAAATTCCCCCGGGGGCATATTGTGTTCACAATCTCAAACCCATGAGTGGAGTATTTGTGATAAGTGTGGTGGTCAAAATGACCATTGGGATAATTGTGCTTATTTGTCCTTCCCTTCTCCAAACTCCCGCTATAATGATTCTACTTTTTGTGATAACAAGTATAGGGATATGGAAGTGGAAGAAGTTGAGCATGGTCAAAATGGAGAGTTCAAGCTCATGGTGGAAGGCCTACTTGAAGGTGAAAACAAAGAGCAAAGTGCCTTGGAGAAAACTTATGTTGCATGCGACCGTGTCAATTTACTTTTTAGTGTTGGATTTGGACGTCATCACTCATCTCGCGGAGATACATTACATTCATTACAACTACTCCCATCACGCGGAGATACATTCTACATTACAAGTCAACTACTCCTATCGCACGGAGACACTCCCAACGTGAGGAGACCTAATGCTCTGACAGTTGCGAAACGGTACACAACCCGCTTAACAATTGAGTCATACTCAAGTATCCCATCGTCTCAATCCCAAATAACGACTAGCTGATAGCCAGGCATCATCACTCCTGCATCATTTACATTGAATCTTAACATATCTGCATTACGATATATCGATATGTGCGTATTTTGTGTTTGCAGGATCAATGATCGCGACGTGAAACTTCTTCTAAGCATCAAACCAAGCTTCAATATGAGGGACAACAAACTCATATGCAGGCCAAGGATCCGAGCTCAAACTCGAAATACGGTCAATGGAACTCTAATTCTTCAAATCTTTCAAATCAAGCCGCAATTCTGAGTTATCATAGGTACCAAACTTTCCATCTCGCAGTATCATCATAATATGATACTGAGGAAACTTCTGCGAGCATTGCCTCATCTGAATCATCATTCCAGAACGACATGAGGCCTGATCCTCGTTAAGCCCGAGGTATGTAAGCAATTCAAAGCCAGAATTCAGCCCCAACTCCCCAAAATTCTCCCGAAATCTTCCTCAACTCCTAATTCTACAACTCATAATCTTCCTTAAACCTATATATTATTTGTGTAATGTATGCCTGAGATCGGGACAAAATTGGTTTTGGTTCGATTTCTTTTCCCGAAAACTCTTTCATCGTCTCTGGTCAAAGAGGGGCAGCTGTTGACGACTAATTTTGACCCTCTCTCTTAAATTAATTTATGTTTACTTACTGATTTGCAATAAATGTGTTTTAAAATATTTTCTAATCAATAATACCTATTTTTATAAAAATTAGTAATTAATAATAATTTAGTATTATATAATTACAAGATACATCATACTTACTATTTTGAGACTATTAAAATAACCTTTAGATACATTACATAGGTTTTATAATTAATTTAATAAGTTATTTCTTAATTTTTAGTTAATTAGCCTACTATTTCAATAATTCAAAATTAATGTCATGATTGGAAAAATAAAGTAATTTATAAATATTTAATTAATTGCAGTAATTAATAGTGTATTTTGATGATTATAATTTCTATAAATTTTTTATTGAAATCATGTAAGTTCGTTTAAATTAATTATAAAAGGGTTAAAACCAAAAAGGCTACAGTTGCAAATACATAGTTAAATACAAAAGGGCTATATTTTAAATTATTTTTAGCCCAATACCCAAGCCTAAATGGATCTAACCCAATCCAAACAACCCCATCTTATCCACCTTGGCAATCCACCCCTACACGAACCAAACAGAGCTTTGCACGTCGCTCGTCCCATTCCCTTACAAAACAAACACAGCCCATCCTGGCCGTTGATTTATATCATCAACGGACCAAATCTCATTTTTTTCATTTATACAAAGCTTGTCTTGTTTTATCTCCGCCGTTGGATCACAAGAATCCAATAGCCATGATTTTTCTCCATAAAATCATTTTGAAACACCAGCTCTCAAAATAATCGGAGCTGTTGATAAAATAATCCAATGGCTCCCACTCCGTCTCCCATTTTTATCCTTTGAGATGACCAGCCCCTCCCTCAAACCCTAATTCATTTCTCCTTTGACCTAGCCTCCACCCTTTCCTCTCTTTCTCTCCACTCCCATCATTATGCCTGTCACAAGAACTTTGCACAAATTCACGCAAGGTCTCAAATCACCCAGAGAATCATGCCTTCTATCTCTCAAACCCACGATCCCCACTGAACTCTTTCCCATTTTCGTCTTTAGGACACGCCCAAATCCGAAAAACCTTAGCTTAACCATGAAACACAAATCCCCGAATTTCTTTGAGCATGCGTGGCTTTTTCTCTGTCTCAGAATAAAGATTCTATACCTAGAGGTCAAACGTAGTGACCTCTGGGTTCTCGAGCTTTGTCTGCTAATTTAGCCTTCAACGGTCAGGCTATCTTCTCATGATTTTCCCCTCTAATTTCTTTGATTTTCACTCATTTGCTTGCATCATCTGAGCTTCGTCACTCTCCACTATCATTTTTGAATCCGTTGAATTTCTAAGGCATTGAATGCCACTATAAATTGGATCTTTAAAAGCTCTCACCTAACACAAGAGAAATACACGAAAAAATAACATAATACAAAGCTTTAATTTATAGTTTCAAAGGTCTGGCTTTTAATCGATTTCTTATCTCTCCCCTTTTCGGTTCTGAGTTTGCCTATTGTTCGAGCTTGAGTTCAGATTCTTAACGGCTAAAAATAAGAAGCTTTGTTTGGTTTGCTGCCAAAAAGAAGGTCAGTGAACCTCAATCTTTCTTCTCTTTTGATTGTTTAATTGAAAGAATTTTGTTCTGTTATCTCTTTTTAAATGGCTTTATCTCTAATATGTTATCGTTGATCATCTCTACGTGTTTGTTATTAATTATAACTGATCACTGAACTCTAGAATTATAAGTTCCTTTATACTCTGAAATTAGAGCCATGTACTAGTTAGTTATTCTGATAATCCTAATGGACATGTCTTTTGGCGACTTGTATAGCTTTTGAGAATAACAAAGAACTTCCAAACGACCTTAATAGTTGTCTTAATCTTCTGGTGTTCTGTTGTGGCTCTCATATGTGCTATGTTAGTTTGTCTTAGTATTGTTGGTATGATTCACTCGATATCTGACCTAAGTGGATATGAATAATGATGTTAAGTATAGGGTTGTCACTTAACCTAAGCATGGTAGTTTACAATGTTTGAGCTGTCTCCTTCTTCAATGTGTTCATATGTGGATCTGTGACTTTAGAAAATCAGTGTAAGAACCTTCTGTCGGCTCCCATAACTGTTTTATCATATCTGTGAACTTCATTGTATGCGACAATGTCTCAAAATAACTAGATTAAGCTCTAATGAACCTCTGCACTTAGTTTGTCTGTTGCTATCTACTTAGTTCAAGTCATGCCTTGAAACCTTATTGAAATTTTCACCTGCTATAGTTGTATACCATCTGATGGAACCATATATTGCAGAACTTCATTATGACAGACTAATCTACTTAGCTTACAAATGAAAGATGCTTGCCTAGTATAAACTTTCACTATTCAGGACCATTATAATAACTATGTTAGTCTAATTCCATGTTGTTTGGTACCCAGTCATGCTTTAATTTTGGTTAGAATACAATATGTACAAGTTTAAATGCCATCCATTGGAAGTTTTGTACTCATCCCTATCTCAGAAGGGAAATGTTGCCTGTATATCATGTTTGTGATTGGATTTCCATATCATTGAAACCTACTGAGTTAACTGCAGTTTATCCATGGGCTTAGGAGATCCTCTTAATGTTTATCTACCATGTTTGGATGTGGAACTATATATTTAACTCATAACCAACCTAGATGTAATGAAAATCTCTTTAGAGGTCACTTGCTGATGTATTTGCCTACCCCTGCCTTTTAAAGAACTTTGAAGTGAACTGTTAACTCTCATACTTAGTGAGGAGGGGAGTGTTATTAGAGTTCCTCTAAGTATATACATAACTAAGTACATGATCACAATTAATGATTTTCATAAGCATGAACCTGCTAGTAGGATTATTGAGGTTGATGCACCTGATACCTTACTCCTTTGAACTACATAACTTACTTATTCTAAGTTCTTGTATTAATGTGTTGTATGCTCCCATTGCTTTCCAGAACCTATGTTGATCCAGTTGAGTACTCTTAGGCCTGATAAAAGTATATGACAGTGTATGCTTGTGTGCAAACTATGATATATTTGATGATGTTTTGGTGTTATGAGCAGTTATTCGTAAGAAATATACCTCTACTTGTGTATAGTCACCACTGTGGTATTGGGGTTTACATTGAATACCTTATTAGCATTTAAATCTGCAGAGAAGAGTAAGTGTGAGTAGTTAGGGTATTTGGAAATATAATTTAGTTCTTGTTTGAGCTGCTTTCCCTGACACAAGCACTGCTCGGGGTCCTTAAGACCCTTGTGAACTTTGAAGTACCAGGGATCAAAAGGGTATCTTGGCCATGAACGAAATTTTGCCCTAAGCCTTTAATCTATTGACATTTGCTAATCTCTTTAGGTTTAGTGTTCAATGGAAATAAAGGTCCTCACTGTAAATTGCTTTACTATATGTGGCTTCATATTAACTTTGCATTCTTTATTAGCGTCGATCATTACAGTTTATCTTGGGCCTATATTGGTGTTACTCATGTTTGAATAGTATATTGGGCATCATATCTAATGGCTTTCCCTTTCTTTTTGCACATGTGTTTAAATTGGGCATGCCGAGTTCTCAAGGAACTCAGGCCCAAATTCTTTGCCTAAACCTTGGAGTCATCGGAGCTGCTATTGTTTGTCTTTCACTATCTGCTGGGCCTAATTTCCTTCAGACCCAAACCAAGAGTCCATCTCTTTCCTCTATTGCTTTTAAAAATTTGTTGTTGTTTGTGGTGTATCCAACACTGATGATACTGATTGAATGCTTTTATTTCTGTTCTTAGAGTTATATTCACAAAGTAGGCAAGCCTTAAAGAACATAGGTGAAAAAAGAAGAGTATCACCACAACTTAGTAATAATTAATTCTAATTGTTAATCATTTCTATGATTCAACATTCGCTATTATTTTCACTAACGATTTTCATGAAAGTTTAAAACTAAGACAGATTTGGAAAGTCAATAGCCTTCTATTTTTAAAACAAGAAAAACCCGAGACGAACCAAAAATAATTCCAAAAGCTAGCTATTTTTACAAATCAAACACTACTGCAATTAAGGACTTTTTAAATGGTTTGAATTCGAGTACAAAATTTGAGAATAAATCTTCAAGGTATACCTAAAGCCTACTTCTTTAAATAGCCTTTACTTTACTAGAGTTATACAAGTAGCGATACTCATTTTAAAGATAAAGTATTTAAACCTAGCCATATTTTACAAAACTAAACGGATAGAAGTACTTTCAAAATTCTTTCAATTATGTAGAATTTTCTCAAAGGCTTTTATAAGTGAAACCTACGCCCTCTTTTAAAAGTACATATACTATTTTCTTTCAAAATGACAAGCTCAAAACAAGACATAGAGTAAGCTATAAAACCTTTAAGCTATAACTAAGTAGAATATAGACATCTAATTCTTTAAACCTAGTCTACCTCCTGTGAAGTTACCTTAGGTAGATTCTAGGGGGTGTCTATCACCTTATCCTTAGAAGAACTAGAAACCTTACCCAAATCTCATTGGTTAGAAGACTAATAGGGTAATGACCTTAGTAATTAAATAGGTACTCTAATATACTTTTAAATATTAGGTGGCGACTCTCTTTTATCATCAATAGGAAAACCGCTAGTTGAATTTTATTTTGATTCATGCAAAACAGGGTGCAACAATCGGAATGTCATTAGGGTCAACAGGGGGTACGCTGTTGCTGGGCACCACGTTGTTGTTTTCACCCTGGTGGCCTGATTCGGCGTCATCACTTAAGCAAGCAGATTGGGAGTTTGACATATTGAATAATCCTGAAATCAAACTTCAAAGAACAAGTGTAAAATAGAGTGTGTTATAAATATTCATATTAAATCACCACTACTATCCTTAGCCTCACGGTAGGCACCAAATAGTTTACCCTTAAAAATGATAAGAGTTAAATTTGTACGCAGTTTAAAGGATACGTAATTTAATTTAACACCAATTATCAAAGAACAGTAGGTAATTGAATTAAAAGGAGACAAAACAATCAAACCAAATGTGACGAAATAATTAAGCCTGGCGATAGATTCGAATGCTAAGGACCGATCGCAATCGAGCCCTCGGAATGGAGCATGGTTGCAACTAGATGGATGAACAGCGGAAGAACACTCGAACAATTACTAAAAGATAAAATTAAACTTTATTGCTTTGATATGCACACCAACGGTGACCCAAAAAATGAAAAGGTTCTCCCCTTTATATAGTAGGGGGGTTTTAACCCCAATACAAGTCTAAATAAGGTAAAAGTTCATTTCTTCCTTTTCTCTCATGAAAACACAATCTATAGCCAATACTGTAATATCTAGTTGATGGTGGATATTTGGGCTCTTCATTTGTCTTCTTTAACCGTTTCTTCCTTTACCCTTGGTTCTTCTTATTGCTCGAGCTGGGATCTCTTCGGGTTCAGCCATGATTGATTCCCGATGTATCATCTGTTCGCTCCAGGTTCCGATCTGCAGGCACCCTCAGCCTTACTCGAGCAAGTAACAAGTAACGTTGTTCCTTGCTTTTCAACGGGATATCGAGGGTAACTTTTATTCCCGATTTTATCCATACACAGAAAGCAATGGCAAAGAGCAAATAAAGTTGTTTAATTGAGAGCGAAAGTAAAATATGGCATGTGTTTATCCAAGAATTTTGTGTATTACAATGGATGTTGAGCTTGCTATTTATAGCTATATCAACGGAAACAAGATCCTAGGATCAAGCCCCACTTAAATGATAATAAATGAGTCATTGATGAATATGTAACAGCAGGCTATGAATGCAAATATTCTTTGCAACGGTTGCCCATTTAATGTTAGAGAATATTCTTAATTGAATATTATATATTGGCAAATACTTGGTCTACTCCCTTTGACCACGCTCCTCGGGATTTAACCGGTATTAATTGCAGATGTTGTTCCCTACACCGGTTGTTACTTGATTCTCCTTTTACCTGTTTTCGATTCCACATGTCATGCTATCATTCGATCATTTATTATAACCCAATTTTACCCTATACAGATAGTCCCCCTGCTTTCCGGTGACATATCTTTGTGTTACCGGAAAGTTGGAGAAGATCCCTTTCTTGGAAGGAAATCTCTCCTGAACAGTATCTGACGCTTAAAAGGACGCACGTCTTCTCGCATTTAATATCCCGAATACGTGTTTCCCCACGATTCAACAAATATTTTCGCCGATTTTCGAGGTAATCAAGATCACAATTTTTGTCGTCTATAAAATTCACCTCTACTCATCATTTAACTTCTTTTACTTTCAAAATTTTCATAAGTCCTTCTTCCCTGCACTCTTCTGCTTAGAAAATTTTCCATCTCTTCCGATTTTCTCAGCAAAAGTTTTACTAACCCTTTACTACCATGGCTTCTTTCCCTGCAATCTGTGGAAATTCCGGCCTTTTCTTCGGTGGAGGCTCAAGGAAAAACAAGGACGCTGATGTTGATTCTAAACCTCCCACTCTAAACACCATTATACCAAAAAACCTCAGCACTGTTAATGATTTCCAAGAGAAGGCCTTTTCTGCGTGTTCACCAACTTGGGTTGTTAGAAGGTATCCCTGCTCTATTCAGGCTTCTAGTATACCCACCATAAAGGAGGACTGCAACTGCCCCAACCTTGACATCCTTGCTTCGGATATGATAGAGCGGGCCACCTTCACCAAGGATGGTTTTACGTATTTTTATACGTATCCCTTTACCTTGGGTTCATTTTCTCTGGGGTCGAGTGCAGGGCTCAACCCCATAATTTTGGAGTTTTACCACCGGTACCGGATCTGCTTAACACAAGTAGGCCCATCTATATGGTGAACGATGGGTTGCCTTCGCCAACTATGCACGGAGATTGGAAAAACCATAACCCTTACACATATGATAAATCTCTACTCCCCCAAAATGTTTCTTGGGGGAGTAATAAACCTCAACAAACGTGGCGACCACGCTCTTCTCACCAACGTGGATGATGACAATAATCACTGGTGGACGAAGCAGTTTCTCATCATCGCTACCAGGGACATCATCCCAGCATAGCTCTATTTTTTCATGAACCATGGAACCGCTTTCGTAAGTTTACAATTTATTCATTTCCTTCCTTTGTGAAAAGATTTTTTTCCGTTATTGTTGACCTCTTTATTTGCTTTATTCCAGCTACCCGGTGGGAACCACCACGGGGCAAGGCCTAGACCAGTGGGTCTAGAAGATTCTTGAAATCACAATAACAGAATCCCGCCGATGGAAGAAAATAGCCCTCAAATTTGGGTGGAAGGACAAGAACCATGGTAAATCGAGTCCTTTTTCCTTTTATCTTTGAATGAACAAATATAACTTTGCTAATTCCATTTTTTTGCTTGATTCGGGACTTCTGCAGGGCTCTATCACCTGCCCCGTGATCAATGTTTTGGCTGACCCGGGGGAAGCCATGAGGATGCTACAAAGTGCCCTTGCTCAAAGCACTGCCCACGCATCTGCTTCTGGTAAAGGTGCTTCCTCTCGGAGTCCCCATCCAGACAACAAGCAACCACAAAGGTGACGTTCTTCCTCAAGTTAAACTCAGAGTAAGAAATTAAAGAAAACAACAACCGAACATGCCACAGTGGTTGTTGTAGATAAAGGGGACGCCATTGATGAAGCGGCTCCCGTTCAAAGGAGGAAAATATCTTCATCAACTCAATGAGATGCTCAGCCGGGAGAGGTTCAAAACCCGACCGTGGAAGAGGTCCAAGCACTTTGGGGCGAGATGGATCTGGTAGATAATGCTGATTCCTAACTTTCTACCCCTATTGTTGTCTCCGACCTAAGGAGTTCAGACCTTGGGCCTCTTCTGCCTTCGGCAACTAAGCAAGAAATAATAACACCGCCTCTGCTGTAGCTGCTTCTCATCCTTCCACACCAACAACTTTACGCCCATCAACACCAGCCGCTCCTTTACTGCTAGCACCAACTTTATCTCCTTTACCGGCAACAGATGATAGAGAAAGAGATGCTTCTCCTCCCCAGTCTCCCCACTATGGGAATTTAGGACACAATTACTCAACCCCTTCCCCAGATCCTCGAGGAAGGAGAAGCGCCACTCTCTCAGTTTTGAAAGGGTGTCACCTTTTGTCCAAGTCGATGGAGCTTGTTAACTATCTTAAGCCTTTGGCTTCGGAGAAAGATTGGAAGAAAATGCACTCCCTTTCCGGAGAATTCTTGTTAAATAATGCTATGCACAACGCAGCAGCAGTACCATACTTGTTCTTTTATCACTTCTTTTTCATTTATCTGCCACAATGGGAATTCTAACCTTGATATTTTTTGTTTTTTACAGGCCAACTTTCTCACTTCCGAAGGCCTGCAGAGATTGATCTTTGATAAGCAAGGACTCGCTTTTGAGGGGGATCAACCGTTGGTCGAACGGAAACAACTTGATGCGCCTCCTGGTTCTAGAGGCAAAAGCTGCTGAGATGGATGAGCTCTAGGCTCAGTTGCAGTAGAGTGACTAAGAGAAAATGGCACACAATTAAGAAGCTACTCAGTTTCAAGAAAATCTTCAAGAGGCTAAGTCTTAGTGAGCTTCATGATATTGTGCTTGCGGCTGTCGAGCGTGAGTCTACCTTCGAGGAACAAATGAATAATTTGAAGGCAGGCTTAAGCTCCAAGACTGAGGAGGCCAATGCTGCTAAGGAGAAGAGGGCCCGACTGGAGGAGAAGCTAAAGGGGTCGATGGACCAAAACCAGCTTCATTCGGCTACGAATGTTGAGCTCGATGACCGCCTGGTACCCTAAGATCCGAGAGGGACGGCCTCCAGGATGAAGTTGATAGACTTAAGGCAAAGCTCCGGGACCAAGACGATTCCCTCGTATTTGAGAAGACTTATGCAATATACCATATGAGGAGGAAGACCTTGGAAGAGGAAAAAGTGGGCATTGCTAACAAAGATAATTTCATTGCCCAGGTCCAGGAACTGGAGCTGTCTGCTCGAGAATGCCTTTCCGCTCGGCCCGCTGCAACTGACTCCTTAAGTACCGATTCTGAGTACTCAAGAACCGAAGGAGAGATTGAAGAAGATGAGGATGGGCCACGAACTGGTGGTTGATCCGCCTTCCTCCACCGGGGGAGACGCAGATCCCTCTCTCCCTTCGGGCTTCGATGGCAACAGTGCTTAGTTTCTTTTTTCTGTTTTTTTTTGTACTTTGTAATTCTGTCAAAAATTTTACCGAGTTTGACACTTTTGATGAATAAAAAATATTTTTGCTTGTGTTGTGCAAAATGTATTCCTTTCGCATCGAATTAGTTAAATCTTCAGGTATGTTTTCATTCGATAGCTTTTGATTCTGGACATAAATTCTTCCGAAATCAACCCTTTACTATGAGGGTTTCATAAGAGAGGGTCTTTTTATGTTTACGGCGCTCTTGAAGAGGACATCTCATGTTCATTCCGCCAAAAGCATTTGAAGTTTTTGTTAACTTTCAAACGATAAAATTAACACATCATTTAGACAATAAATAAGATAAAAATAAAAGAACTTTATTTTATTCCTTCTATCTTTAAGAGTACACGAGCATTCAATTACTAAGGTAAGAAAACTACCAATACATGTGGCTAACTTGGACAATTTATTTCTACGGGGCTGGTCATGCAGTCCCCGGTCCTGATGAGACATTATTGTTTCCGGTTCTAGCAGTCCCCAAATTCTGTGGCATTCTTGTTGCTGTATCTTACACTCTCCCCCCCCCCCCC